>JAVQJL010060895.1:0-23050 GCA_036024295.1 Nannoperca obscura | reverse complement strand
TCTTTAAAGTTAAGACTAGTTTAAAGTCATCTTCATTGAAAAGTACAGTGCTTTTCCTTCAAAAATAAGGACATTTCAATGTGACCCCAAACTTTTGAACGGTAGTGTATATAAATATGTGTGACATAAACAGTATGGGACTGTGTGTGTGTGTTTGTGCCATCTACTGTATGGTTATCCCTGATTTCGGCTGTTATTTTGCTTTGCATTCATGTTTAGCACTGTCACTTTGCTCACAAAGCTCCTGGCATATATTTATTTATTTGTGTCAATATGAAATTTGCTTTGCTTTTCTTTGTAGCCAGAATGAGTTAAAGTGTGGTGAATGGGTTGTTTTGGTGCACTGACTGGTGGATCCTATTTTGACGGCGTATGAAGCTGGAACTAATTCCTGAATATTTATTTGGCTTGGTTTAAGCAAGCTAAGCACTAACCCTACTTAATATTCCAGGGCATGCAAACAGGAACATCCTATTGGTGATATCAAAACAGCTTCATACAACCTTTGGAAGGTTGTGAGTGGAAAAAGTCTGGAGTCTCATAATGTCAAAATAATATATTCACTTGCAAATTAGCGTGAATGCATCAATTTAAGGTGCTCGGATTTGCTTTTCCAGCTGTCTATTGCTATTTTATGTAATTTGGCCCCAAGCTAATATCTGAAAGCCTTGCTAAAATGCTGAGGAAATAATCCACTCAATAACAAATACTGTATTGTAGTGGCTGTTAACTGGATTCACCAGCTTGTTTTAATTATTGTCAAAACATTTCCTTTTGGAATTCAGTTTGACTGCTCAATATAGATGTATGAGATGACTAAATTAGTTGTAAGCTGAGTGTATTGGTGTGTGTGCTACAGTATATACTTCTTACATGATTGATTTGACTTTATAAACACAGGTCTTCTTGCACCTCTCATTGATGTAGTCAACCAAACACCCAACCTCAGTAAAAACCATTTATCTATATATCTATATCTATATATATCTATATCTATCTATCTATCTATCTATATATATATATATATAATATTCCTCCCTTCCTGCATCCCATCCAACATAGATTGAAAAAGGGTAAAAAGATAAAGGAGCATAAGGAAGAATGAGAGGCTCATCCCTATCCCCCAGCCATCTCCAACAGGCTTGAGGCGCTTTGTTGTGGACTGTGTCTGTAAAGAAGCTTTAACAACCTAAGCAAATATCCATGATAAGGCTTGCGAAGGGAGGGCATTGAACCTTCTGTAGAACAGGTGTGTTTTATAGCACTGTATTTCTTCCTTGGTCTTTAATGCTTTACAGTCCCACATTGTGTGTGTGTGTGTGTGTGTGTGTGTGTATTTCTTGGTGGCTGAAGCTCCACTGTAGCGGTAAGCCAGCCCCAGCAGGAGGGCTGCAGTCAACCCTGTGCCATGTGAGAGCTGCAGGGAGCGGGCTAACGAGGTGTCCAGGCAGCTGACTGCTTTGTCCTACCGCCTGTGAGTGGCGATGGCACAAAGAGTGTCCTGCAGAGAGTCCTGTCTGTTCTTTGTGTCTGCCTTTCTCCTCTGCCCAGCACTTTGTGCTACAAAAGAAAGCCGTGCGAGGCAGCTTTGTGGCATCAGGTGGACAAGGCCCTGTGCCCGTCGCCCACTTCCCTCCTCCCCATCCTTCGCCTCTTTAGACCACAAACAGCATATACTTGAGTGTTAGATATTTTCACTGAAGCCTTGGCAAATCATTTTATTAGATTCCTCTTTCCTTGTTCTATCTCGTCTTTCTTTCCTCTCCTTTCCTGTCACACCATGCTGAAGTGAGTGATGATCCAGAGGCCAGGCAGTTCTCTGTCATGTGTTTGCTGCTTGTATTTGCTCAGTCTCCCATCTTCCTCTCTTTACTCTCCTCTCTAATTTATGAACTGCTACACTTGAGTGGGCCTAGTGCCTATTAAATCCCGCACAGGGCCTGTGTTTTTCCTGGCCTTTCCTGCTCCACAGGAAGCTCCTCTGGAGCCCCTGCTAGTTAATACCACTACAGGGGGTGCGCAAGAAACATGGACACCTCTGTGGACCCTCTGCCCACTGGAGGGAGAGGTTTGACGCTTCTTTTAAAAGGCCAAAGTCATTTGTCTTTGTTGTTTTCTGTCTCCGAGGGATTGTTTAAAGAGAAAAAGACAGCGAGAGAGATAAAGAGTGAAAGGTAGTAAGAACAAGCCAGAAAACATGCCTTTCGCTCAGGAATCTATTTGTACATGGTGTGAATGTTTCTCATCCGGACCATTGTATTGAAAGCTGTACTTTGTTGTTGTGCGTTCAGTTTTCTCTTCACGCTGTTTTTCTTAAAAATCTCATCTTCGCAGTTTTAAAGATTAGATCCAAAATCTGAACAAATTCAGCATTGCTGCATTTCATATATTGAAATTGCTCACCTTTGTTTAGTGCTATAAATCAAACTTTACCATCACCACGTGTGTACGGCCAGGTCTGAATAACAGTCCTAGGATTTATGGTACCTCATAACAAAGACTCTTTGATCCTTCAGCCTGTGTGTTACTGTCTTCTCCAATGGCCAGGCAAGCTGCGATTGCTCTGGTTAGTCAGCATCATGCGCTGAATATCCATATGGAAGTCAGACAAGCTCCCGTCATGTAGACGCTGACACCAGCTCTAACAAAGAATCCACACTGCAGGCAAATTCACATTCGCAGCAAAGCATCACTGCAATGTTTTATATGTGAATATCACTTGCTGAGCTCAACTGCAGTGTTTCCATATTGTTGTAGTAATTGGATTTAAAACAGAGGAACACAGGGGCAGACAACCAAGAGAGAACCACAAATATCACAGATAGGTTAGGATGGAATCCCAAAGGACTACAAATCCCTTCTCTGAAATCTTGTTGTTTGGAAACCATGAAACCTGATTCCTGTAACAAGTCCCTGATCAGTGGAGTCTTGGCCCAAAGGACTCAATTAGACCAGAACGGCCCTTTCTGACCAGGCCTTTATTTTGCCTCCTTTCTTCTCCCAGCATGCTGCTACCACTGCAGTGGAGCTGTCTTATGCCCAAGACTGGGAACCCGGCCATACAGCACTCTGAGCAATCACATCACTCAACCTTTGCCCCTCTTATTACACATGAACAGCATAAATCCACACCAGGATGTGTGTATGCATGTATGTGTGTGTGTTGCTTCCCAGTAAACCTGTGGCACTCCCTTTGACTTAGTGTTTTAATTGGCGGCACGAGTACAGTAAACATATATTTAAAACGCTGGCAAAAAATAGCAGTTACTGAAACATCCCTGCAGTCGGAGGCAGTAATCCAGAATTTAATTTCAGTCATTTTTCCCTCCTTCACTTATGATTAGAGTGAATTATGATAATTTCTTGATTATGGTTTGGCCCCTGCCTGTGAGCCTGAGGACACTCCTTGTCTGAGCTCAACAGAAGATGGCAACAGTGCAACCCACTGGATCTGCAGCGTCAAACACTTCCTTTGAGATGCCATAAACACAACTTGTACTTTGTTCTGTGCGTTTGTCTTCAACCTGCCCTGCACTTGCTGTAGCACGTGATGACAATGTGGCAGGTACATGTTTTTCATTCAGATCAGTGTTTTCAGAATTATTTCATTCATCTGTGGTTCAGCATCTCATTTGTGTAAGTCACCTCTAAAGGTTTCTGCACAGAGTGAGATGAAAGAGGTAGATGAAAGATGAGAAATGGGATATTAGGACCACCCAAGGAATAGCAAGGCTGATGTTACGGGTGCATGAATTAATGTGTGTATGACAATGAGTGAGTGTATGCACGAGAGAGAAGCATCAGTAGTCGGTCAGAATTCTCCATAACTTGGCTTCCATTGTCTGGAAACCCAATACCAATTCACAGTCGATCAGCAATCCAATCAGCGATTCAGATAATACAAGCTGGATCTTCCACACTGCTTTCTTCATGCGAGAGTCAATTAAAGGTTCATTTAAAAAGCAAAATTAGTTGGTATAGATTTAATAAGTGACCTGGGCTCTGGCGGACTGGGCAGTGCCTGGGAGACAGTGGTTGGAGGTCCGTGGGGAAATGAGTGCCTCCTCATTTAAAACCCACTGGTAATGACTTCTGTTTAGTCTTGATAATGTCTACTAATTAGTTAATCAAAGACAATGGCCTTCTACATACACCTCCCACCTTAGCAGCTTCTGTCTGCTTCACTGAACAGCAGCTCAGTGTGTAAAGCCTTGGAATCCCCATTCACTCTCATCACTGGCGGACACACCTGGTTGGCTTTGGTGTATGCCTGCAGCAAGATGTACAACACATTAATTTGCTGAATGAATGTTAATGGACGAAACATTATGCAATGATCTGTGTTATAAAACATGTAAGAGGATAATGACATATTATAAAAGAAATGCACGTCATCCCATGCGAGGTGTCCACGCTGGTCAGAAGGTCAATATAAAGACCCTCTGGGCTGGACGGGCTGGAAAAACAGAGCATTGACAAAGTGTCTCAGCACCCCTTGGAGCTGCCATCATTGGGTGAGTAATACTCTGTTTTCTCCATAATCAATTAGTAAGCCTTCATTAGCTAGGCCATTCATTATGTTGCCGTGTCAGGGACGGGACATGGTGCAGTGGTCACCCGTGGGATGGGCACGTCAGTGGGTGCTGATACATGACGAGGCTCTCACAATCGCTCTTGCATCTAAAGAGGACACAGCCATTATTCTGTTGCACAGCCAAGCAGGCATCGCTCTGCGTCGCCAGATCAACATTACTTTGTTGTTACACAGCCAGCCAAGAAAGCATTATTCATTTTAGTTGCACAGTTAAGTAAATACTATTTAGTGCTCTTACACAACTAAATATTCATTACGCTATATTGTTAAAACCATTTGAGCTAATGTGTTTTTCAAGTTTGTTCTACTCAACATGGCTGTGGGAACTGAATACAGACAATACATACTTGGGGATTCTTAAGATATAAAAGTGTGAGCAGCCCTGCTGTTGGCATTTAGCTTGAACTACATAGTAAGACATCCTAAACATATCCCAATTACTCTGGTTTCTCGCAGCGCCTGTGCATGTTACAGTAGCTTGTGAGCTGCACTAGGAATCATTAATATAAAACAGATGTTAGACGCATTCCCTGGTGCAGCAGCTCTCACCGCTGGAGTCTGTACCACTGCAACATCAACTGCTCTGCTTGTTTGGATGTATATTTAATAGAAACAGAATTGTATCCACAATGTATAGTGAGTGTGTATGTGTGCGTGTGTTGGTGTGTCAGCGTTTGTGTTTGGGCAGTGTTAAAGATGCCCACAGCACAGTGTGTAATGGCCTGTGCTATAGAATTATGATGAGGGGCAGACAGAGATTAAAAGAGTAAGATATTGAATGGCCCAATGATGGATGAGAGCTGTTTTGGGGATCAATTAAACAATAAGAAATTAATTCTGCCAGCGACATGCTCATTAGGGACTTAGTGAAAGGAAGGCAAGGGGGGAAGAACTGTGTCACTGCTATATTTTATTAATTATTTTTTTATATATTCCATGTCATTCATTAGCAGTGACACTTTTATTTCAGCACATACAAACCATTTATTATTTAACAACACTAAACCTGATCATATATAAAGGTCACTGAGTGTTTGACAGACACAAGGTATGCTGTTTGAATACTGTTACTCTCCAGATCTTCCCTTTATGTGTATGATATTGCCGACCTTGTCTAAAGGCCACTGCTAAGAGCTTTGTTTCCTTCTCCCACTGAAAGACGCTTCTATCAACCTTGGACTCTACAGAGCAGTTGCGTCTTTGTGTTGCCCACTGCAGCTAGATTTGGCCTAGCAGAGAAACAGAGGAAAGTCAACTAATTACGGGAGCAGCTCGTATCAAAGGGCCACTGAGCGCTGCAGATACGGGAGCCAACAGATGTGAGTAACAGCTGCCATGTTGAGTGCCAACCTTCTCGGTGCTGTCAGTCTCCATTTGCCCTGTGCACGAGTAAATAATGTGTTGTCTTAATTCATTTGCCTCCGCTTGCAACAGCCGGTGCGTAATGGATTCTAATATTAAACATGATCCCGTTCCAGTGAGCAATTAGTGTGTAGCTCCACCTATTAACACTTACATATTAATGACATTTTCCAGAGTTTGCTGAATGGTGGTTGTGGGCCTAGTTATTGTAGGAGTGGGCCACACCAATTGGCAGGCCCCAGTGGTTTGGGACCCATCAGTTTGCCTGCCAATAGTAGCGCTATGGAACTTCTGTGGTACTGCGGTAGAGCCAACACAGCAGCTCCCCCTCCCCCGGGGGAAGGCTGTCCTGATGCGCTGGCTCGGGCGTGAGCACGCTCAGTGCGCAGTCTGCGTCTGTGTGTGCAAATGTCTGCTTGGGGGGGTTTGATGTGGATGGACTGCTAAGTGGAAGTTGAGAGGATGGTGTAGGGGTGTGGCAACTAAGTGAGAGTGGTCGAGGGATGCACGCTGTACAGATGGGGGGATGGAACGTTTACTTGCTGAGCAGATGTGTTAGGGATATATGTTTGTCTAGGGGGCGTGACTTGGTCACTGAAGGGCAGTCAGGGGACTATAGAGAGGCCATTTGTTGTTGAGCCCGCTGCTCTTCTGAGGCTGCTCATCCAAGAATGTTAAAGGTTAGGCTGGAGAATTGGAATTGGAGAATCTGGAAGTGTTCTCTGCCCTCTGTCGATGGTCTGGGTCTCAGCGCTAACTCTTCCCTTTGTTTTAAATATTCCTATCTTTGCTCTAACTTGACATGAAACATGCATTTTTAATGCAGTTTTAGAGCTATGTTAATGTGGCTGTTTGGTCAGGAGGCAACTTCAGCCTGGCAGTGAGGGTCATTGATCAGACATATGAATTGTAACACTCCCTTCAGCCTATCTGCCTGCCTGCTGTGTGCAGTTCTCTGGTGCACAGCAAAAACAGATTGGAGTTTTCATTAAGACAGAAAACCTGTCAGCTTCTTGACAGCTTTTGACCTGGACATATGCTCTGATGCAGTGGAAACAAACAGCGAGACCAAGCCCAGAAAATATCTCCCTCTCATCTCTATCAGTCTTTTTCCACCCTCCTGGAGCACTATATTTTTGTCTACATTCATACTTCACCTGTAGTCGAGGGGAAGCGCTCTGGTGCTTGCTTGGAGCTGTTTTTCATATTTGGTGGAGATTTTTTATAATTGGTGGATAGTGACAGGTCTTTGAGTATGGATCATGGCTCTGTAATGACTCTCTCTGTGTGTATGGGTGGGAGAGCAGGGTGTAGCCCAGCGCTGAATGGGAATGAGATGAATGCTGGGTGGAAATGAATTTCTAAAGGCCAAGGTGCTTTATCACAGGCCCAGCACTGCCCGTCCCACTCCTGCCTGAATAACACCAGAATTATTACTCACTAGAGTAAGCGGTGAATACTTCCAGCTACTACACCCTGGGGACTCGGGTGGTACCCGCCACCCCTCCCTGTCACTTTCTCTTCTACACACACACACACACACACACACACACACACACACACACACACAGATATGAATGTACCACACACTCACACAGGTAGAGATAGGGAAGGGGGAGACAACATTATGCACTAATGGTGTGCTCCATTAATCATACAATGATGAAGGCCATTTCCTTTATTTAATTGGCTGCCAGTATCTCAGTGTCTTTGTTGCATGTCATTTCAGACTCTCGCTGGCAATATGCTTGTGTGTGCGCCACTCTTTCAGCTTACAGAGTGCAGTATGAGGGTATGGCTGAGAGCTCTAGAGACACATCAAACAAGTGTCTTTTGTGTTCTGTCCGTAGCATGTCACTAATAGACTGAACAATATTGTAAAAACAAACCTCTATGCAGTATTTCCACAAAATATATCAGCATTCAGTCTAGAGTTATTTTGTTTATTTCAACATGCAATTGTAGATTGTTTTTCTTAATCAATCAACAATTAATATTTAGTTAACATTCAACAACTTCTCGTGGAGCTTTAGTTTTTGAATGCTAACAAATTAACCTTTATTTAAAGTTGTTAAAATTATGAAATGTTAAAACTTTACTAGAAGGTAGACAGAGCTGTCTGTGAGGTGGGACTGGTATTTACCAAAGATTCAAAATTCAAGTCACACTCACATGCTATTGTAGCTAAAGCCGAAATTATCAAAATAATTAAATATACATATATAAATCTATATATATATATATATATACATATATACACACACACAAAATTAACATACATTAAAAGAAAGAAAATAAAGTAAAGAGCAGGAGGAAGAGCAGCAAAGAATGCAGTGTCATAAAAGAATCAAATGTGTGTACAGTAGAGTACGTCATCGAGAGGTTGAAACATTTATTTAGCAGGAATACACACTGTGCACTCTTTATTCAGTCTTATTTTATTGAAAAAATTTGAAAATATGTGTGCCACTAAACAGATTTTTCTTAGCTGTCAGGCAACCTTTTTTTTTTTTTTTTTACCACTGGCAACCCACTAATATAAAAATGATATTGTTGGTGATATGGTTTACAGCAATGCCAGACATGTTTTGATTCAATGCAACGTTCTGCATTTTAAGTATAAAAGGCAAGTGTATTTATCAGTAATGCGTACAAACAGAATTGCCTGCGTGAGAACCCGCTGTGGGCATTGTAGTACATGGTGATTTCCCACAGTAGCAGGTACTGCATTGATCTGAATTTTGATGCTCTGATTTTGACTTTGAAACAGAGGTAGATTGTTAGTTTGTAAATGGCTTTGCTTTTTCTTCACTGCTCACATAGCATATCGATAGAACAGGTTTATTTTTTTGTCCATAACTATTTCTTTTAGAAAGCTAAAGTTGATGTTTTTGTTTGTTAATTTCTAAAACCTATTCTTTACACAGTCTTTTTGTTGTTCCTAATTAGAATTTTTTTTTTTCTCACATTGCAACAATAAGGGAAGCAAAAAAAAAGACAGTGTGGAATTATGTAATACTTACAAAGGCCTTTTTGATTCACAAAACACTGTAGCAGCTTTACACAAGCATGTATATTATCATACGGCATACTGCCTGCTCACAGTGTGTAGAGGAGAGCAAGAGGGGCAGAATGCTGCAGTTGGCTTGTTTTGCTCTTTGAAGGCTGAAGGAGGGCATGGCAATATTTACTGAGAGAGTGCCCCCCCTCGGTCCCACTCTGCTATCCTGGCGTTTGAGCTTCACAGCCGGGGGATGTGTTGTGCACCAGTACATCTCTTCTCCCTCCCCCTCCCACTCAACCCCCCTCTGCAGGCCCTCTACGGACACGCTGCACAGGGACACCCACTTCCTCATTAAAAAACCAACAGCCATTAATGTTAGATGAGGGCAAGAGGAGCTGGAGGAGGGAGAGCGGGGAGAAAGAGGGAGGTGTTTTCCCCTTGATCGACTCCTAAGGATGCATGATGAATCCTCACAGACACACAGGCCGACATGCTAGGAAAGGGGAGGAGATGAGAGGCTGTGGATATTTTTCCAAAGACAGACAGACTATATATATATATATATATATATATATATATATATTATAAAATGGATGGCTGCAGAATCTCTTACAATCACACACAATCTGACATACAGATTAATGGATCAGAGACTGAAACAGAATAATTGTGAAGTGAAATATTTGCATGACTGCAGGAAGCATAGTTAATGACAGAACATGTGTCTCTCTCCCTTTCTCTCTCTCCCTCTCTCTCTCACATACACACACAATAAATATGGAAGCAGCTAGTGCCCTGTAAAGATGGACTGTTAATACCCAATATGCCCCTGCTGTGAGGCCTAAAATCAGTAGGCTCCCTGGAGTGGAAAAGAAGTGACAGGAAGAGGAGGGGTACAACCATCTCAGCCATAAATCTGGGGTCAGAGTGATAAGACATGGCTTACAGCTTAAACATAAACACACATGCGTACGCACACCCAAATGTAATATAGAGTTCCAAAATATCTGCTTGTTGTGCTCCTGCATTGTTTTGTTATAAGAGTGCTGAGGGCTCTTCACACTCGCAGCAATCCAAGACTGTAATGGTCAATTCCCTCTGGCCATCGACCAATCTGCTGAGACCCTCCACTCGATTCCACATCAACCTTTCCAATTGTGATTGACAGTTTGGTCCAGAGAATCAATCCCATTAATTTTGGGATTGACCCCAGCTGCACAGTCTGTAAAGACTTGAGCACCCAGGCTAAGATTTTAAACACTAGGGCTTATTTAGATATTTACATGCCAGTAGTTTATATATGTCATGGAGCTTTTCCTTTGCTGCGGTCATGAGGATCACCATCATGCGCTCCATGTGTGTTGATGTGTGTGGGAGGAAATTGGGGTCATTGTTATTCGTGTGTTTTTGCAGAGAACCTCCAGGAAGAAGCAGAGATTACAGCCCAAAGCAATGTGGGTGTGCGTAAAGTTGCATTGTATTCGTGTGTGTCTGCTGCACACACTTTTCTTTCCACATACTCATCCAATATTATCGGGGTTGCATGGAGAGTTCCAGAGCCCTGATGAAAAGGGGGGTCTGTGGCTGCAGCGCTGTAGCCCTATAGCGGTGGCTGGTCTGTGGGGAGATTACTGTGTGTGTGCGTGTCTGCAGGCCCTGTCTGTATGCACGGAGCTGGGGGAGACCGAGACAGAGAGCGCGGGCAACCAGAGCTAGCTGGCTGGGTAATGAATTTACTCCTGCGGCACTCTTTAAAGCATAATTACACTCATCAAAGCCAGGAAGGCCTGTCTCGCCCACTGACTCCTAGCTAAAACAAAGGCAGAGCAAAAAACACCACGGCTTAATCCTCTTTCCATATTACCATACCACAGTTACCACTACGAACCACAATATCATTGTTATGTCCTTTTCTGTCTTTAGCCAGAGCGCAGATTGTAAGTCAAATTCTTCTGTGTAGAAATAATTGACCGTAACAATTTGTGGCTGAAAGGCATACATGGTCTAGTTCAGTTTAACCAATTATATTACAATACAGAAAGTGTTTCGATTCTTCAAGTCTTTCCATCTTCATAGCCTTCATCTCTCAGTCCCCTCAGCAGCATCATCATCATCATTTTCTCTATTACTTGATCAAAGTTCATATTTTAGCTCTACATAAAATGCCCGGTTCCCGATGTCCCTCTGTGACTATGTTCTCAAATTCAACCCCACGTTCCTCTTGCCATCGCTGTCCGCCCCTCTTGTCTCCCCTTGATCCCCTCCTTCACCTCCAATTTCTGTGGGAAAAGGTCAAGGTTGTGTGTGAGCTCTTGGTTGTGTGTCCAGGCACACGTGAGGTGTGTGTGTGATAAGCATAGAGAGAATCCCAGCTACACCTGTTCTAGCTCTGGTGACAAGAGATGGTGAGAGACAAGGCTGCACAACACACCACCCAGCTCTAAGACTGGGATAAACAGGATCAGACACTGCTGGGTCAAAATAAATTCATACATATACACACACACACACACACACAGTCATGAATGCATGTGCAGTCTTACACATGTACAGACATTCATTCATCCCCTTTTTTGCCGTTTTGTAATAAGATTCTTTTTGTACTAAAATTATTCTATTGAAGGCATACATGTAGTGTGTTAATGGAGGCATCTGATGCGTATTTGGTGTCACTGACACACACATAAGCAACTTACCAGCCCCAGTACAGACCTGCCCACAAGACTTTGCCAGAAGACAGATGTGGCTGACAACTGTGGGCATACCGCTATTACACCCTTTCCAGATAAGTGTGTCTCTCAAAAGTGACGCTTCTGTAAAACATGGTGCAAAAACAACCGCCGCTTTGATCAGTAGACACACTTTAGATCCATTTAGTTCATGATTTGAACCATCATAGAACTTGACATCGGCAGAGTGAGAAATAAGGTATGAGGAAAATGTATCACTGCAAAGAAGTGGTGGTGTCATGGCCCTACATTGTGCCATATAACAATAAAACCGTTCCTACAAATTCGATGTGGTCTATAGGAAAGATAGTTAGTGCAATGAGTTTATCGTGTGTGCTTTTGTTTTGTGTGTTTGTGCAGGGTGTGTTTAGTCTAATTACTGCAGCCCTCTGCTTGGTGAGGTGATTTACACATTGTTTTTCTCCACCAGGTTTTTTTTGGTATATTTGAGATAAGCTCTCTCTCTCTCTCGCCCTGTCTCACTCAATCTTCCCTCCAACTCAACATAATAAACAGTTTCAGTGTTTTGTTTTCCTCCGCACGGCCTTTGTGTCTCTTGAGGATTTATCATCTGCCTACAGTATTTTAGGGGTCTTAATCTCCTACGATTTGATTACTACCAGCTAATTAAACAGAGAGGATGCCAAGCCGGTGACAGAGGGATGAAACAGTGAGGTGGCATCAGTCCCGGTCTGGAAGCCAGGGCTTCTTTCTCGTCCTCTGCTCTCCTTGCCACAGCCTGCACACATAGTCTAGGTATGCTTCATTTGCATATTATAACTGCACTCATACATTTTAGTTTGTACAGTGAAGAACATTATATCTTCAGATATGTCTACTGGGCCAAGTTGTTTTTCTTCTTGGTTAAATAGACCTAGTTTTTATTTTGCTACTGGACTGCCTGAGGCCAGCGAGAGGGAGGAATGCCAGATTTCAAGGCTCTGCAGCTGGGAATAAGGAACTGCTGACATCAGCATCCAAAAGCCATATTAGTGAGAAGGAAAAGATTGCAGTGAAAAAAAAGACTTATAGATTTATGAAAATATATATATATATATTTTTCCCCCCGTTTTATCAACCAGAAAGTTCAATGTCCCTTGTGTTTTTCTTAGCAGCAGTTACCAATCTTTGGCTGTGCATCCATTTGACACCGTGCCACCCACGAGGTTACTTAAACAGAGAAATGAAATGATGGCACACAGATATGAAGGGGACAATGATAAATGTCACAGACGACAATGAATTTGTCACAGCAGAGAGATGCCCTTTTCCCTAGTCCCTCAGCAGAGATGCTCTGTTCGCAGGTCTCAATCCCTTGTCAAGTGGTTGAACCTGCACATCCATATGCATGCTGCTGCACATGAAACAGCATGCATCTGCTTGTCGTGCTCCGCGGCTGCCCTAGTAGACAGGCAGACAGGATGTCCTTAGCCCCAAGGCCAGTGAGACAACGCAGGATCTGCTGACCGCGAGAAAGGGGCCACCAAGATCCTCAGGGCAGAATGATGCGCTGCTGGGACTGTGGATGAACTACTGTATCTAGTTGACAAAGTAGACTCTGTCAGCATATCAGCAGAGTGATATTCAAACTGACTTCCTTTGGCAATTCACCAATTTACTCTCTTATGGGTTTGAACATTCATCGACTAGGTAAGGATTGTGGTAGTTCTTAAGGTGAGCATGCTGAAAGGCCACTTGTGTATTTTCTAATTATATTTTATAAGAAGGCAGGGCACATATCATTATGTCCTAATTATAGTTAGTCTAATAGATAATTCATAACCACTGAAGAGATATCAAACTACCTGCTTAATTAAGCATTTATTGGGGTTAAATGTGAGTAAGAACCTTTGCAATGAAACAACCCCTTTTCTTTTTTAGTTTCAATTATCATTAGAACTTAATCAGTTTATTTGTGTTCTTTGAAATCTTGTTGCTTTTCATTTTCAATTCCAAAGACAATGTATACTTACCGTTAGTTTAGTTCTGAATAAAACCAGAATCCTCTGTCACAGCTGAGACAGGTATCCATTAACCATAGGACAAAATGGGACATCTTTTTCACAGGTACTATTTTGAAAAGGTTGATTTATTGACTAATGGTACAATGTTTTATTATTTTAGTAAATACATTCCTTTTAAATTATGTTTCTGTATGGCTCTTTAATGCTGCACTTTAGTGATAGTAAAATCCAGTATCTCAAATATGAAGTGCCTTAATTTATCTTAATTGCTTTGAAACAAGCCAGCCTGCAGGATCGCCTCATTTTTTTCTAAACGACTTTTCCCTCAACAATATTGCGTGGAACCATTTTTCCCCCTGTCTTTCCTGGCATGATGAAATGTGCTTTTCCTTGCTATCTATTCCTTATCCACTCTGTTCCGCCACACACTCTTCTCTCCGGCTGAGGAAAAGCTTTCGGAGGCTGCCAGAGCAGACCCGTCATCTGCTGGCAGTCTATTTGCTGTTGTTGGTGGGGGATGAGTAATGGCATCACCACTGTCCTTATCACCAGTCCACACACCTGCACTCCTCCCTGCGCCACACACTTAATTGCCCCCCCCGCGCCCCCACCCCTGCATCAGGCCCTGATATCTGCTTATGCCTCACATTCCTGGATAGAGGCCTTGTGTCCATTAGTGCCATGGCTGCATGGGATTTATTGCTTTGCTATGGAAGCTAGGAATCAACATTTCGAGCTTGATGGGGGCGAGGGGGGTCTTGTTTTTTGAGCACACAAAGGGGCCAGTGGTATCCTCCTTTGCAGTGAATGTGCTAAAGGAAAGGAGTGGTGACATTTGCCTATGATTTTCAGGACTGACGGATCCCAAGTTCTCTGGGTGAAAGCGGGAATAACAGTGAGTAAAACAATGAGGCAGGGAGAGCATAAAGCAAATCAAAACAGAAAGCATGGAGGAGCATTGAGGTGATGCCCACACAAAGCCGGACAGACAGTCCCAGAGTGAGGGTCACAACAAGGTGGATGTAAATAGAACAATGTGCCCTCATGGGTGGCACTGGTCTGTCTTCCACTCTGATTTATACATTCCCTCATTGCTTATATTAACAAATGCTTTATATTTGCATACAGCCAAGCAGACAGACATGTTTAAATTATTTACAGTGTATGGACAACATTAAGCCTAGAACAGAATGAATGAAGCTCAGTACATTTTTTCCAACTCTGGCTTCTCATATTGTTAGCAATGCATCAAATGGATCTGCATTGGTTGTAAAAAGCCCGATCGATTTCCACATCTTTGTTTGCTTGTTCCAGGTGCCCAGTTACCTTGTTCTAGTGCAAACTGTTGCAAGTGAGTGGACATTTAAGCAGAGTGCTCCTTGTCTCCCAAACGTTGCATTTTGTCCCTCAGTGTTTATTATAAATGAATGTTATTTTGTCCCATGTTTTGAATGCCAGGTCAGAAGATGCTCATGATGTCCACATGCTAAAATGAAAATGCTAATTACTCATGAAAATGTATGTCATGTTACTTTAAGGTGCGTTGGATTCAAGTGCACCAGACATGTATGTTGTTATCATGTATATATCCAGAGATGGATAAAGTTGTTGGCTTGACAACAGAGAGGACCACAGCAGATATTGTATGTTTCTTTAAGTGGGAGGTGCAAGACCAACACACAGGGAGTTCATGTAGGCTTTTGTTGAGATCCTTCCTTCCGAGCCCACATTACTTTGGCTTGTTGAAAGGTAATTGGAGAGCCATTTGAAGTCCTGTGGTTGTAGATTCCTCAGACCCACTCCTCCTTTGACAGGCATGTAATAGCCTTGTCTCTCAGTCACAAGGAGACTAGTAGACTTGACCCAATCTATCTTCAAGGCCTTGTGAAAGACCTGTCTCAGGAGACTGCGATTGTACCTTGAGAGATTTTAGTGTCTATGTGTGTTATCTGTATTTCTGAACATGCAGAACTATGATGGGGTTATTAGCTTGGATGGGGATTTGTCTTTTCTGATAAATGCACTTGAATGCATTTTCTTCTCTTTAAATTGTCTCTTAGGCTGCAAATGTCACATTTGGGAGGAATGAATATAGTGTGTTCTCTAAGCACATTTCTTTCTGTGCTCTAAGGGTTATTACACAAAGAAGGTGGAGCGAAAAACTTGAGACATGCAAAGCATTCCTGTGTGTGAGATTGATCGCAGACAGTTCATGCAAGCAGGCTGCATTCTCAAATAGAAACAGTGGCAGCAGCGGCTGCAGCTCTGGTCTATAAAAAGCAACAGCAACAGCTCTAGTATCCATTTAAGAGTATCCATTCTCCTCTGAGCAAATGCCCCAGAGAGCACCTCCATTAGAGCTCCAGCTGGAGACAGTAGCAACCACAGTTAGACTTGTCCTGCCACCAGCCTCCCAGGCCAGGAGTGTCCTAAGAGGCTCCTATTGGCAGCCAACCCTTCCCAAGTGATAAATATCCAGGAGCTAACTGGATGACACCAAATTTTTCATCATTAATCCGGGCCATTATGAGGCTGTTTCCCCGGCATTGATCCCCAGTCCAGTCCAGCTGACGCAGCCCCTCCAGGGTGATTGCGGGGTGGGGGGTCACTGGGGGAACTGGGACATAGCCAGCCTACCTAGTCAACTGCAGAGTGGGAAAGCGGATACACCCAGATGTGAAGTGTTGCTTGTGCATACGAATCACTCTATACTGTATAATTAAAAATACACACATATGAACACAGTTGAATACAAGCATGCATACACACTAATATCAACACATGAGGCTGTGTCTGATGAAACCGGATTATGTGAGGAGTATCAGGGCCAGATGTCCAGGTGTTTGCTGATAGTAAAGCCTTAATTATATTCACACGAGCTGCAGAGATATAGTTGCTCTCCATTACCTTTTATAAACACACATACTGTATATACACACACCAGTGAGCCCAGGGGGCAGATGCACAGCTATTGACTTAATTCCATTTCCCACTTTTCCTCGATTTACTCTCCTTTACCCGTCCTCGTTGGCCCAATTGAGATTGGCCTGCTGTTGCGCACGCCCACTATTGCAGAAAATGAGACGAACAGAATGCATTATATCCCACAGGGGAGAGACATATAGCAGGGAGATTTACCTTTTTTTACAAATGATATCAAATCAGGGAAAGGAAAGTCTGTCAGCTGTGAAATTACTGATCATCCGGGTCTTTCTTGTTTCTGCTCACTGAGAGAGAGAGCTGGAGAGGCTGTAAGAGAGGAGCAATAGAGGAGAATAGGATGGGAAAGTGCTTTGCTCAGCATGCGTTCCCTGTCTCCCATCCACCTCTTCCCTGTTATCAATTGTTGAGGACAATCTTGCCAAGGCTGATTGTGTGTCCACCTCTTCTGATGAAGGCAAGCACAGAGATTGTCATAGGGCCACACGGAGGCAGTGAACTTACAGTGGGGGCTGCTGAGGGTCGCTCCACTTTAAATGTCTCTCTTTCCTCTTGTTACACAGAAGATGGCTTTATGATAGCCAACATGAATATTGTTTGCCAACCACTACCTTTATCCATTAACCTTTCGTCCTTTATGTTACAGCATAAACATGCAGAGATGATGATCTTAAGGTCGGTAGTGTAATAGAGTTGTGTCACGTGTAACAATATCATCCGTATAGCTCTCTCAGACCAGTCCTCATTGGTGTTGTGACAGCCAGCTCGGTCAGAGTGGTGTGGTGGTGGCAGAGTTGCGTCTAGAGGGGAGGGGGTCAGATGGACGAGGTAATTACCCGGATCAGTGAGCATGAAGGTGGGGCCATGGACCGCTGTCATCACCAGGCTAACAGCTGGAGGCTAAAGCCCCTTCAACAGCTGGGTGATTACACACACACACACACACACATGCGCACAGTCCACAAAAATTATCTTCACCTGTACTGAAAAGAGACAAGTGGTCAGTGCTGTGACAATCAATAGCACAGCCAGCCAAGTACTTTACTCTTTCTTTATATTGCTGTGCGCTCCATGAACAAAACAATGAACATACAAGATCCTCCTTGTCCCACTCTTCATACAGTCATTTAGGTTGCACGAGAATGTGACCCCCTCAATCTCCTCTCGTCTTCCCGTGCGTTTTTCAGCTGTTGACATCCCTGTCTCACTCCTTTATCCTCCCACATGAGGAGAATAGAGACATTAATGGAGCTGGCAGTCCTACTGTGTGAGTTATTACTCTGCTCTTTCCCTAATGGAGAAAAATTTAATTATCAGCTAATTTGCTGTGTTGTCTCTGGTGACATGAAGTTCCCCATAGTGTCGGCTCCCATTAAATGCTCTGCTTTGACTCCTGTATTCAGACACAGGGAGTAAAGAACCCAGGTAGGCAAAAAGAAATTCTGAGCAAATTCGCCTTTTGTGGCACATATGGCACACAACACACCATATGTTGGTAAATTAGCAACTTTGCATAGTTCTGCATCCCAATAACAGTATCAACTTCGTTTCATATTCAGATCTGATCCGAGGCAACATGAAATTATACAATGAAGTTAGTTTTTACAATCGTTATTTACAAAGTGAGGTTTTCTCACGTGTGCCAAGTGTTTAACATGCATTGCAGTTTTCTTATTTTCCTCTCACTGTAAAATGGCCTGACTTCATGACAACATAAAATAGGAACAACACCAACTCTGAAATAAATATTTATGTCCCCTCTGAGAACAATTCACAATTGACCTCTTTTTAAAAATAAGGGACTTGCTATAGGGAGGTTCAGTACTTCCATATAGTCTGTTTTATTGTTATCCACTAAGTGTGTTCCATAGTTTACCTCATTTATATGTCTGTCTCTGCTTGTAACCACTGGGTATAATAATAGTCAGCAGTGGAGCCGTCTTCCTTCCACATATATTGTGGATGTCATCCAGTGGGACCATTAAAACAATGTGTTGTGATTGGGCGTCTTGAGCAGTGAAAGGGATTGATTTCCATTTACCCCCCATTAAATCCTCAGACATCTGGCTTGCCTTTGCCACCACGTTTCCAACTCCTCCTTTTTGTTTTCTGTTGAAATATTCAGGAGTACCTCTTGCTTCTGTGCTCTTACTACCTCCCTGTCAAAATACACTCAACCTAATTTATTTACTTTTAGGGTGTGTGTGTGTGCGCACTATGCACTCTTTGTGCACTATCCTTTGACAGCTGATTTGAAATGAAGTGATATTATGTGACGTGACTGATTGTTTTACCCCTCAGTGTGTAAGTGCGGTTTTGCATACCTGTATGCATGTGTGTGCATGAGTGAGCCTGTGTGCAAGTGGCAAGAGTGTGTGTGTGTGTGTGTGTGTGTGTGTGTGTGTGTGTGTGAGAGTGTGCACATGCTACAGTAAGGCTCTGCAGATTCTGATGTTATGTTGTTGTATGCTAGACCTGCAGGCCAAGCGTAAAGATGGAGGGGGCACATGAAAAATACATGATAATCATCGCGCTACATTGCACACAAAAGCCTAATTGGACAGAGGGACCCCTCCTTATTTGTATACAGAGAGGCACCGACAGAAGTGTCACGGTCGGTTCATTAGGCCTTTGTTTTATCTTTACACGAAGATGCTTGGTTTGGTTTGGTTTTGCTACTGAGCCAAAAAACTACAACAACAATGGTTGTGTCGAATACAAGCATTGTGTATTCGACACAATGGTTCAATATTAAAATTGTAGATATGTTTATTTAGGATCATATGTTTTTGTATTACATTTTTGAATGCACAATTGAACAGACTTTTTTATGTTTTTGATTTGCTCCTCATCCTATTTTATATTTTCATTTTCCAAATAATTTTACTAAGAATAGTGCTCTAGCTTCACCATCTTCAATCTGAATATTGTAGTGGCTGTTATTGAATTCGGCCTGAGGCTCTGTCAAAAGGGGTGTAAATAAATGGGTCAGGAGTAGGATGTGTTTGGCCACCCCCGTCTCTGTTCTCACAGCCATTAGAACAAACACCACACAGCTGCTTATCCATGCATACCTCGCCTGCAACACAATATCTTATCAGCTGAGAATCCACACAGGCCAAATCAATTAGAGCCTGTGAATATCTATGCATCTGCAGTGTGAAAGCATCAACATCCCCCCAGCTCCCCCTGAGAACAGCCAAATTAATAACTTTAAGTGGATAATGCCCTTGCTCCTATCAACATCAAAACTGAATTCTTGCAAACAGCTGAAATACAGCCAGGGCATGTATCACTGTAGTAGTCAGCATCACAGGCTTTTGCTTTGATACCTTGGTATCCTAGGGTCCTGCTCTGCACATTGAAATTCAAAATGCTAATTCTTAACAGTATCTAATTGGCAGGGGGTGTTTAATAAAAAAAGTGTTCCTGGAGACATTTCTTTCCAGACACTCTCTTTTCAGCATTGATTCTCCGCTGAGTGGCTCTGTTGAACAAAGAGACTATGAGCAAGGATCCACAGTATGCATGAAGAGTCTTGTCGAGCAGACACATAAGTCGGGTCCACTGGCTAGCTGTGAAACTGGGGTCTCTCAGGGAGGGGAGGGGAACCAGCAGTGCTTGTGAAATAAGTGGAAAGGACGGAGTAAGTGCTTTTACATAATACATAGTAACATGAGAGCCAGCGGAGACCCCCCCCCCCTTTTTTTTTTTGCCCACTGACCGCTGAGATCTCATTGCGATCTCTCATTTGTGCTGCTTTAACCACTGTGGGTCATCTATAGTGCCAGGAGCACCGCAACACACTCATTCAGAGAGTGCTTGTGTTGGTACCACTTAGATTGCTCCGATTCACATGGGTGTGATGGCATGGTTGGGAGGAATGCATTTGAATAGTCAGAAAGATAAAGCCCTTTTCCCTCTGTATCGTCAACAGTATTGGAAGTAGCAGTACATCAACATATGTTTGTTCGGTTGTTTGTCCCTGGAGTTGGTTAAAGTTAATCAGGCTCTGATTAGCTCTTTTAATAAGATAAAGTGTCTGCTCTCTTGAGTGGTTTATCCTTCCCAGGGAACAGGGTTTTCCATGTTGTACTTTTCAAGGTTTTTAGATCATGTTTTACGCCCTCTTATAAATTCAACAAAGACCCTGATTCACACACAACCTCTTCCTTGTCCTGTTCAGTCTGTTTTGCTCAACAAGGTTTCACTTATCCCAAGGTCATATACTTCCTGATTACTTTTCCACCTCCTCTTTCTCCTTTTTTTCCGGCCCAATCTCCCTGTCTTTATCTTTCTTGATGTCCCCTTTGCCCTTCTTCATTCGCTTCATAATTTCACTCTCCTCCATCATGAGTGGATAGCCAGACTAAGTACTTCTTGTCTTTGTGTGTCTCCAGTACATCATCCACAATGGCCCTCCAAACTGCCAAGGACAAAGAAATAGATAAAGTGTTTTTTCAACTCTTCAAAGCTGTAGCATGGACAGAGAGGGCACTGCCCTCTTTCTTTCAATGTCAAACGAGAAGTAGTGGCAAACAAATGGCAAATAACTAAAGTGGCAAAATGAAATAGTGGCAAATACGCCCAATTCTGGACAAGAAATATTAAGATGTGTAGCCAACTGAACCAAAAGGATGCTCCCTCAAAGGTATTTTGCTCAGATAACACATATGAAGCCATTTCACATTGTGTTAAACAGCTTCTAAGAAAGACAACAAGGAAGACCAATAAATGTTTTTGCAAATACAGATAAAATAAGATGCGTGCACATTTTCTTTTGCACAGTGGTCTTTTCCAATGTTTGAAACTTAGTAATAGTCAGCTTAGATGAACTGATTTTCTTGGTCTCGATTGCAGAAGTGTTATAACATGGTCAATGAGACGGATGAGGTTAAGAAAGCTTCCATCTATCCTCTCCTTTGTTCTCCTTACACAGCAATGGTATGTGAAGTTATTGGGGTCCACGGTGATCTGATAGAGGGGGGATGGGGTCAGGTAATCCACTGGCCTGCCTGCAAACACTCTTTCATGCTAGACTGCCTTTCAATAAATAAAAAATGTTGTCTCCCTCACCAATATAATATTAACCTGATCTCCTCCATGGAGAGTATGGGGGGTACCTCCTGGGTAAGGGGAGGTAGAAAGGCCTCCAGGCCACACTGCTAATGGATACACACGTACACAGTATTTGAGGATTAGACGAAAGCCCATCTTGGGGGAATATAGCCCAGGAAAACAGAGGGGGGTCGTGGAAAGTAAAGGAATCTCATTTCAACATCAAGTCACCACCACATATATACCTGGTGGTCATAGAGTTCACAATGCATAATCAGGACTAATGTGATGCCTACAGAAATAAAAAAAAACAATGTTTGTTTTTTTCAGAATGGGACTGATTTCTGTGTTGAACCATAGGGACATACAGAGGCAGAGTGCTGAAACTGAACTGTGGAACAAGCCAGGGTAGAGGGATTGTAGCAGCTTTCTGTAGCATTGGCTTCATGCTGTGTTTACTTTTCAATCCCTCTCACTTTTTCTTATCCTGAATTCACTTTTCTCTGGGAGACAATCTATTGGTCACAGTCTGGGAGTAAAGCGGCACGGCTTAGGCCACAGAGGATGAGCTCCATCCTAAACAGGTACCACTGGACACTCTCTCACTCAAAGTCTGTGCCAAATACCAACACTGTCATTCAGCTGATTCAAATCATTTCGAGGATTATACAAGATAAAATATTGTGCTGGAGACACAAAGAATACTTGCTAATGGTGGCTTTAGAATGGCCTCATTCTGGAAATGAGACTGAGGCTGACAGAGAATATTTCAAGTCTTTATCTTGAGCTTTCATTAATGCAAGTTTAATGGAAAGGATGCTGAGAGAGGAATGTTAATTATTGCCATTCATTTTTCACAGAGGAGAAAGCTGAGGATGGTTCCACCGGAACAAAGATGATTCAGACTTCTTGTTCATAACCTGCACTTGTGAGCCGATCTGTCTTGTTGCATGTTAATCTCTCCCACAATTGGCTGCTTATTAGAATATTTTTAGTGCAAAAACACACTTTTATGCCTGTAGTTAGTCAATAGGCATGTAAAATATTGATCTGCTTTGTGAGCAGGAGAGAGAGAGGACAAAATCTTAACCATCTTAATCTTTTATGTGCATCTCCACTGGGTTCTGATATATAGGAAAATTGCCTGAAAGGTTGTGTTTGTGTCTTGGTCTGTAGAGGAATGCAGATGTGGTGGTGAATGCCGAGTGGATGCACCATTGTTCACTGTGTGGAACTCTCGTCTATAATTTACAGGGTCTCCACCCCTCTCCGTCACTAATGGATGAGGGCGTCTGCTTGCAGACTGAGCGGGGCGTTGAGATAGGCTGGAGGCGTGTCACTGGCCTGGGGGGGGGGGGGGGGGGGGGGGGGGGGGGGGGGGGGGGGGGGGGGGGGGGGG
>JAVQJL010060893.1:0-27180 GCA_036024295.1 Nannoperca obscura | reverse complement strand
CCCCCCCCCCCCCCCCCCCCCCCCCCCCCCCCCCCCCCCCCCCCCACATAAGCAAAATTAGACAGATTGATAATTAATTTTGGAGCGTACGTATGCATGCATATAATGGTGTGCACATTTGTGTATAACCACATGTGTAATGTCGTCCATTTCAAGTGGATATTCTGCTTTGGCATCTTTTTAAAGAAGGCAGAGAGGGCGGTTGTGATGGAGCAGAAAGGACAGATGAAAGGGTGTTTTTTTATAAGAGTAAGGAAATGTTATTTACAGTATGTGCTGTCATTAGGAGGAGGAACTGTGTACAGACTCTGTGTAAATAGAATAAACACAATTATTTACACTAAGAAAACTGCCAGTCGAGGGGTGAGACAGGGGAAGAGGCAGAGTTCAAGCTGAAGAGGATGTTGGAGTTAGACACAAGAAGGGCAAGTTGGAGGTGGAATCGAGGTAAATGGCAAACAGACGGCTAAAACTCACCAAAAGGTGATGGATGAGAGAAATAGTCAGGGAAAGAGTTAAATGAGAGGATTAAGAGGGATCAAGCGATAACTAAGGAGACAGGAGTGTAGAGGGAAATGACAAAGAAGTTTAAACTTGGTAGAAGGGTGAAGGAGAGACTGAGGAACATGAATACATAGTGAAAAATGTGCTTAAACAGCAAGATTCCCTGTGCTTTTGTCACTATTGAATTATATATCCATCCCATGGCTGATCAAGAAAATTTTAATATTCTATGCAGATATTTAAATGATAAAATTTTAGTGTTGATCTTTGTAACCAAAAACAGTGTTTCAATATATGCAGATGATTCATAAATTCATGTCAATGTTTTTTTTAAAGTCGTTCTTGCATGAAATTGTTTATAGATAGAGATAGAGAGAGATAGATATAGAAAATGCACAGAAAATGTGCAGTTAAATTATATATCCATCCCTTGGAAATACTAGAAATGAACATTTTCTGTACAGATATTTGAATTTCAATTTTCAGTGGCGTTTTGTGTAATAGAGCGAATTTGTTTTAACACATGCTGCTGATTCACAACTTGATAAGAGGTTGAAACTTAAATAGAGTATGGAATGTATTTGATTGGGGTCAGAATGTCATTGCAAGACTAACTACTAACTTAATGATGTTGTTCCCTTCCTCCACCGTCACGCTTCGTTATCTTTGTGCCTGCTCCTATACTCATCATAGCACACAAGTAGCACACGGTGTTTGGAAGGAGTTGCGCAGGTTAGTTTCTCTCTGATAAATACATGTAGGCTGAATGGAGCTTGATCTTGTCTTTTTTTTTCAACTGTCACCATCTGGCTGCCTGCCTCACTACCAAGTTCCTTTAGTTTCCATGACATACTATGTAGAGAAACAAGTGCAGGTATAAAAGATAGAAACATAGATCTTTAGAGGCTTAGACTTTGGCAGAAAGCCCCAGATAATTCTCAGTTGAGGCAGGCTAAAATCAGTTTCCTGCCTGTGAACTTTGCTCTCTGCTTTTCCCAGTTGCTCCATCCCAGTGGGTGCACTGATTTAATGAAGGGGATGGCAAGCAGTTAAGCAGCTTGTACAAACATTTCCCTCCAAAATCAGATGAATTTGCACAAAACTGCACTAATCCTGCCCGTGCCTTACCCCTTCTCCCTTACAGCTGCTTTCTTTCTTAGATATCTTCTTTCTTTTCTCATCTTTAAGCTTTTCTTACTTGACCTTTGCTTGTCATACCTCAGTTTCTACTCTTTGTTTAAGGTTTCATCTCCTACTTATGCATTTTTTCCTTTACTTACTCCTCTCTTCCTCAGCTCCCATGTTGCTCCCCCCTTTTTAGTCTTTTTCTCTCACCCCAGTTTTGCTTCTTTAACTCCCACTATTTGTGTTTGACTAGGCTACATTGCACTCCGCACTCTTCTTTGTCAATTCCCCTTACACTTTGCTCAGTTTCTCTGTCTGTCTGTCGTGTAGTTTTTAATGCCTTTGAGACCTGCAAGTCTTTGCCAGTTCAGCTTGGCTTGACAATAAAACATTTGAACTGTGTATGTGTGGGGAGAGAGCGGAAAGGTGTGGGGGGGGAAAGTGATCGTGACATACAGGTTCACACTTGAGGAGAGAATGAAAAGGCCTCATTTGGGAAGTGAGGTATTTGGAAAGCAAAAGACAGGGAGTGAATTATAAATATGATAGTAAAAAAGGGAAATCAAGACTGGGATGCACAAAGGAGATCAAAATCAAAGTTGGGGAGTAGAGCCAGCAGTAGACTACAATCCAAATTAAAATTGACTTTTTTCCCCCCCACATTGTACTGCTTCAACACTGTGGTACTTGCAGTAAATGCTAGATATATTTGCAGTTGACCTTCATAAGTAGCTATACTTAAAATCATATGTATTGGCCTGATTTATGACGACTGGACCTATCCATGCAGTGACTCATCAAAACTCAACAAAAGCAGTAAGCACCACGTCATTACCCTTACTTGGCACCTGTTATGTAGGCTAGACAAGAGAAGTAGCACTGATGATCAAGATTAGCATGTACAAAAACCTACAATTGTCATGTTTGGGCTGGAGTCATGGCCCACATTTAACAGACAGAATGAAGCCAGCAAAATACATTTCTCTATTTTTATTATTTTGTGACTGTTTATTGCTTTTACAATGTGATGGATTGTTCTTTGATCCTGACGGTGTAGAGTTTTTATGAAAGTGGTTACGTATTTTTGAATGTTCTCAAATCTTCTTCCTCTCGTAACATTAAGTGCAACCAGAGCTTGTGTTGTCATTTGATTGGATTTCAATGTCAGGGTTATTTGCTTCTCAATTTCATCCACCATGAGTCACAAACTAAAGTTTCTGTTGTGGAGGACACAACTTCTGCTCGTAGTGAGTATACTGGCATTTACGCTCTACTGCCTTTAAGAATATTCAAAATTAATTTCCAACTGGGCCCCTAACAAAATACATGTAGCAGTTGGGACATCTATCCAGTGATATTCAGGGAAATGTTGAATGTTGACGCTGTTATACATTATTGCTGCTCATGCACAGTAATAGCAGCACTGCACTAGCAATTAAAAACCCAAATTGTATCCAGATTAACTCATAATCTTATGATGCAGGTGAAACCAGTTGTGGGTTTTCAGATATTGAGGAAAAAATAAAATGTTCTGAATTGCACAAGGACAAATTCAAAACACATTTCGACATGTTGGATAACACCAGAATTGTGAATTGGGGTCACGGAGGTCAAGTAATCAAGTATTCATCGAGGATTGTGTTTTTGTTTGTTTCCCCGTTTAAAACACTGATTCCACCCCAAGTGTTCTTAATTGTGGCACGTGTGCTTTAAATATAGATGCATACAATTTTAATAATACTAATTATGATTGTGGAAATCATAATAAGCAAAATGGCAAATGGGCAGAACATAAAGAAGGAAGGAAGGGGAGGCTGGTAGGAGTGAGAATAAAGATGGTGCAATGAAGGAAGGGGAGAGCGACTGGGAGGGAAGGAGCGGTGGAGGTGTAGTGACCTACTTAGCAAGGAACCGATGCTGTGTTCTGTATATACTGTACAGACAAAGAAGGAGGAGAGTGTGATGGCTCTAAGTGGAGGAGGGGGGGAGGGGTGCAAAGAGCCAGGGAGAGAAGAATGATGGGCAGCAGGCCATGTTGGATTGGTCGGTTGCTTTGAGAGGGACCCTACTGTGTTTCCATGTGCACACCTATGCCAAGCAAAATCCACACACAGCACTCAGACTGCATGTTTGGTTTTCGTTTATTTAACTTCCCCCTTCCCATTTGGGAGCTGTCTTCATCTACATTCCATGCCACCACTCTGCCTGCTTCTCTACTTCCTCAGTCCACCTCCCCTGTCACCTCTTCTCTCCCTTTTGTAATTGTATCACATCCCTATTTCTTCTGCCTGCTTGGGCAAATGACAACATGAGTGTAGTCCGGCAGGCCAAAACTGGCAGGTGTACCTTCCACTGACCACATGTCACCTCCGCTCTGTGAGTGCTAATGTTTCTGTAACTGTGTGTGTGTAAGTGTAAGAGAATAAGACAGGGACATAGAGAGGTAGAGGGTGAGCTTGGATGAAGTTGCTCTACCATTATGTCCCATAAAAGTTCATGATTAAATTATTAATGGGCTGTGCATTCACATGGTTCAGAATGCATCAGTATCATGCAGCAGCCTCCACTTCACTTCACTGTCGATTGCATCCTTGATAGTGAACAGTGTCCCCTTTATCTGAACATTTATCATGACCTCTGGGTCTAGCTACTGCAGGAATATTTTATTTTAAATTGTAAAAACCACAAGATAATGTTTTATTCTTTTTTTTCCCAGTTCCCGAAAAACGTTTTAAAATCCAGCCTTCTGCTGGACTCTGTGTGCTGGCAGTGAATCATTTTAAAGTAGTTAAGTCTGAGATTGATTTGCAGTCAAGCACACTGTAATCAAGGAGAAACTGACAAGCAGCCTGTGTCTCCAGCTGTTGCTAGTTTTGATTGGGTGAAATCCACTGTCAGCAACATTTATCAAACAATTGTTTGCACTCAAAGTATTTTTAAATGTAAATGCAAAATTTTTTTTTTTGCCAGTTTGGTGTTGATTGACAGGTTGCAGCTGCAAAATCATTTTCAGTCTGCAAAAATGTTTTTAATAATTAAATGATAAAATAGAATGAACTTTTTAATGGTGTTATGAAAGTTGTTGGGGTCAAACCATTAACCAATGTGAGTTACAATTAAGGAGACATGGCTTAACAACATTTATTCTCTCTATTGACCTTCAGCCCTGCACTGCACTTTTGCTGTGCTAGAAACCAACAAGTACATAATGTTTATCTTTTTTAATTATTTTTTTTATAGAGCTTTGTATAATTTACTGCTTATCAAAATCAGCTTACAGTGACTTGGACATTTTCATATTGTAATTCACAAAACCTGAATAATACCTTTCCCCAGTTTGTTGTTCATAGCCTGTGTCAATTTTCAACGGTATATCCTACACATTAATTTATACACCAGGGTTATTTATAGATGACATGGTTTATATGAAGAGCAGATGAGACCCTTAAATATGTTGTGATCATTCCTAATGTAGCACACTCATTATATAAATATTCTCAATGCTTCAGACATGAATATTGATCATAGAGGCTTGGATGGTGTAGGCTTTTAATTAGGCCCAGGATCACTGCAGCTCTATTCATCAAAAGAGCATGTAAATATTTTACATTACATTGTATACTATGTGATTTAAATAAGACATTTAGCATATTGTGTTATCTGTGATCCATTTGTTGTAATTTACAAGACATGGAAGCACCAGATAATTTAAAGAGCTGAGGAAATGGTAATATAAAAAAGTTGGTGGAATTAATGAGGGAAGCACTTTTGGGGTAAGGTGAGGAATAGGTGTAGCCCCAAGAAATGTTTGGTGTCCACAAAGTGAGGAAAATATATGGAGTAACTTGGCAGCAGAGATGAAAGATGGTTTGAACTTTTGGGTGAGCCGGAAGGGAGGGAGAGAGAGAGAGAGAGAGAGGAGTCTAGACGAGCCAGGGCAATGGCCAAGGCAACTGCCACAGGGGAAGAAGTGCCAGGTGCAGAAACAAATTATCCAAAAAAAGAAAAAAGCATTCCTTTAATATT
Organism: Nannoperca obscura; assembly: GCA_036024295.1. NCBI lineage: Eukaryota > Metazoa > Chordata > Actinopteri > Centrarchiformes > Percichthyidae > Nannoperca > Nannoperca obscura. The sequence goes on along the minus strand of JAVQJL010060893.1, from coordinate 21,525 downwards.
GCACTGGCAGCGAAAAGTAAGGCAGAAAATCCAAATAACTTTGACTTAGGGGTAAATGTTTGATCAGACACACAGGACATCCAAGAGATACATGTCACACAGTAGAGGACATTTGGGGATAACATGCTACCCAATGTTGCAGAGTGGTCGACATTATTTGTTTCAAATAATAGAGCTTGAGCACAGTATTTTTTAACAAGATTAAAAGTTTACCTCTGTGAAACTGTAATTAGGCACTGCTGTGCCTGAATTACCTGAATTATGCTCACAATAGCAATTCAAACATTAGCACTTAATGGATACTATGTTCACCATCTTACTTTAGTTTTAGTGTGCTCACTTTTCTAATTGGCACTAAAACAAAGTACAGCTGAGGCTGATACGAATGCCATTTGATTTGCAGGGATAAAGCAAATTATTGGGGAAAACAACATTTTTAACCTAAGGATGGCGCTGGATGAATGTCGGGGGAGATCAGGTAATTACAATTCATCCTGTGGGGGAAACATGTCTGTAATAAAGCTTGTTGCAATCCATTAAATGGTTGGTGAGACATGTTACTCAAAACCACAAACGTTCGCCTCACGAAAGGGCAAGTGGAGAAGTCGTGGACCTACCAGCAACGATGGGGTTCATCCTCTTGGGACCGCGAATACCTGAACCAAATTGTATGGCAATCCATTCACTAGTTGTGTAGATATTTCAGTCCGGGCCGAAGTTGTGGACCAACAGACCTGACCAACCAACTGACATTGCCATCCATAAAGCCAGCATAGCTAATTAAACAGACAATGTAAACTCACCACACAAAAGTTTATGGAAGCGGCACGACTTCAGCTAGTTGACAATGAGAGTCTCAGCATGTAAGCAGCAGTCGAGGTATCTAATGCTCTGTGAGGACTCTCAACAGGCCTTCTATATTTAAACATTAAGACCTACAATTCAACAGTTTCTCCAAGGTGATGAAAATTTGATTGAGACTTTTCCTGGATGGGGCGTTGCCATGTTTGAGTTTATTCTCTCATGACTCAAGGCTTTATTTAGACTGTTGAGACATCAGTGGTTCTGAACCACGTAGGCTCAGACATCTGGAACACGGCTGTATGTTCATATTGTCGGGGATGGCTGCGAGTGGGATTTGCTTTTAGCCATCCGGCCATATCGAGACATCTTGCACATTCATAGTATAAGTATCATTTTGAATCAACCTGTATGTGGCACGGCTGGAGGTCCGTCCAAATCTAGAGACTTGTATATCAGGTGTGTGTGTCCACCCATTCTCCCGCCAAAGCCCCAAACAGCTTGTAGTGCCGTCACAGACATCTGGTTGCCACTGACTCTAATGGTGCACTGATGTTTAATTCTGCATGAGAGATAAGAGTGACTATGTGTGGGTGGGTGGGCAGGCAGCGGGCATCTGTGCCTCTGTATTTGTTCCAGAGTGTGTGTGTTTGTGTGTGTGTGTGTGTGTGTGTGTGTGTGTTTTTGCATCTCCTCTTCGTGTGTTTGACAAAACATGAACATTTAAGGCCTTAAACCTTTTTCAGCAGCTGGGCACTTACAGTCGTGTTTTTTCTTATTTCAAATTATGATGATGAGAAGAGGGGGGAGTATATATGCAAGAAGTAAATTAGAAGTGGGATGTGTAATGAGAGAATATGTGATTTGAGGGAGGGCAGAAAATAGGGATAGAAAAGAAGTGTTTGAGAAGGAAAAGAGGATTCAAGCGAAGGAGACGGCAGGTGAAGAATGGAGAGGAGACATGAAAAAAGACAGGAGTGGAGGGGAAATGAAAAGAGACGGAGGGAAGGAGTGGAAATGAGATGAGAGGCAAGGAGAAATATGAACGGAGAGGAAAATTAAAGTGTTCTGAGGAGGAGTGGAGGCTAGGCAGAATGGGTGATAATTGATAGAAAATTCAGAAAGCGAGGAAAAAGGAGAAAATGAAAAGGAGGAAAAACTGAGAGAGCAGCAGAGATCCTCTATTGCTCATTAAGGTCATTATACCGCCATCGAAAGAGCGCGCGCGCGCGCACACACACACACACACACACACACACACTCACACACACACTGAGAGGATTGAAAGGGGAAGCCAATTTAGTCGGGTATCAAAAAATGAGCCTTTTGATGAAAGGCAACGAGGGACTGAAAGGAGGTCTTGTATATGTGCTGGTGTGTGTGTGTGTGTGTGTGAGAGAGAGTGCGTGTGTGTCCGTCCAGCCCCTTAGAGTGTCAAAGTAGTTAGTATGTGGTAATAAATATGGTTTTGTTATGAAGGAAACATATGCAAACATATTTTGGGCCTTGGCCTGTAATTGCATTGCTGAGGGTCTGAGGTGCCAGAAAGAAGATGATTAGAGGGCTACGGAGGACAGAAGGAATATTTAACACTCATTCAGAGCAAAGAAGGAAGGAAGGTAGGAAGGAAAGAGTTTGAAGTAACAATGAAAGGATAAATAAAGCCAGGGATGCCCTAGAGACTCAGACACAGAGCAGGAGGAAGAGGAGAAAGTGAGGTAGATAATGGTTTTGTGAGATGAAATAAAAAGAGAGCCTGTATAGAGACAGGAAATGAAGGTGAAATTGAAAGTATAGAAGGAAAATTGAAATAGAAGGAGAGGAATGGAGTGGTTGTGTTTTGGATTCAGGTACTCAAGCGATGGTTGAGGACTGCCAGGCAAGCTTTGGGCAGGCACATGTCGAGTTAAGTCACAGATAATAGTCACCAAGAAAATGAACAGTGGTGAGAACGGGAGACATTGCTCAAGTGCTGCAATGTTTATTTGATCTGTATACATCCACCTCAGAGGGCATTATACATAGACTTCCTGGTTGGTTCAGGCTGGTCTTCTTTTCCATGATAAAACCCAGAACAAAAAAAAGACTTGTTTAGCTAAATAGACCATATAAGACCGAAGGATGAGTTTGTAATGGTGTTATCTCTGATAACTTGCTGTATAGCCAATAAAGGCATGTGTATGTGGTTAAAAAATACATGGAGACCACGGCACATATTACACAAAGGTTTTCCTCTGCAGTGGTGGTGTGTGTGTGTGTTCCACATTTCCTTTTCATTGATGATGGCAAACATCAAGGTTTCCTTTCACACACATTCATGGAAATTGAGTTAATGTTGCACTGGTTTCCAAAGCACCAGTTTTTGTTTTATGTGCATGTTTTGAGTAAATGTGTGAGCAGAGGTGAGAGACTGTGTTCTTCTAAGACATCAGCCTATTAGTCATTTCCTCAGCTGGCTCCGTTTTATCTACTCCCTGTACTGCGTACAAACATTCCCCTTGTTCTCCTCGCACTATAACAAACTTCCTTGAGCCACATATTTCTTTACTTTCCTAACCAATTAGAAGCTATATGATTTAAGGAAGTTGCAGTTTAACATATCCAGGAATTTTTGAGACTTGAAAAGGAGGTCCCCTGTCTTCAGGGCCAGATAATATAAAATGATAATATGAACGATAGCAATCATGGCATCAGTCCAATTAAGCTCACGGCATCTGCACGTTGTAAAAAAGCACATTTTAATCCCAGCTAAAATAAAACGATCCATTTCCTAATTGAAATCGTGGTAGACATACTGGCTCAGGGGGCTTGCGACATGGATACCCAGACCACATTTTAATTCGGCACATTGCAGTTACATGACACAGACATGCGTTCTAGTCAACTGAGACAACAAGGTACCCAGTTTGGAAGGACATGTAGGACAAGGACAAGTAATTAAATTCAGGAGATGGCCAGATCTTCCCAGGGCTGCCCATAAACTGTCACCAAACTCCTTGGGAGTCAACCCACTTACGCATTTAACCATGGAAGGGGAAAAGTAGGAAGATGCTTCTGAGACACAGTCACTAAAACTACTGACCAAGTTGTGAAGTTTGCAACAGTTTCTGTGTCAAATGATTAAAATTTAATCTAACTAGCAATTTTATTTCTGTTTGTCGTTGAGTTCCTCCCACTTCGGTGTGCTTTGCCAACTCCCAAAACTTTCCCAGGAAGAAAACTAAAACTGCTCTTATGGGCCGTGAGGATTTGTTGCAATTTTTGGCCTTAGCCGGATTATATCTGGTAATGCACCTTGCCCCAATGAAAAGGAATTACACAGAAGCCAAACAGCAAAACGTTTTTATGATGGAGCGGTTTTGAAGCATCAGGTTTCGCTTGCCAGAAACAGTTACCTGCAAACAAACTTTATTCTCTCCTTCCTGGCTGCTGTCCTCGCTGTCTCGCTTCTCTTCCCTCACCTCGCTTCTCACCTACAACCGCTCTCCCTGCCGAGATTCATCCACACAGCTCGACTTCAAACATTAACATGGCACTTAAATTCTCTTCTGTCCTCATCTCTGTGTGTTATTCTGTCTCTTCCCCTTTATTACTCACTTTACCTCGCTGTGCCTCTGCCTCCCTGTCTGCTCCTCTCCCTCTCTAATTGGTATGCTATCAGTTGGAGCTCCAATAAGGCTGTCACTTTCTGTCTTTGCGCTTGATACAGGCAGTGCATGTTATCTTGCTGTTTCCTCTCCATACATTAGCTTCAAGTGTATGTGAGAAGTCTCTTTCCACCTCCATACATATAGAAAACTTGACAGCAAAGGTGGGAAATTAAACTAGGAAGCAGTGGGACTGAGAGTTGGGTGAAAGTTAGTGAGAAGGTGAAAGGTTAGGGAGGGGGAAGGGGGTGATTAAATGAGGCTTGGTGGAGAAGTCTGTAAAGGGGGAATATGGAGAAAATGAGAAATTAACTTGACCTTAAATGGCTTTGAGTGTCTTGGAGAGTGTTATTACAAAAGCAAGCTAACTGTGAAGTCTGGTCTTGGGTCTACTTAAAGAGCCTGATTTGGGCCATTACCGTGTTACAGCTCCTAAATGGGTTTGGAAAGGAACAGGGATCATTTGTTGGTTCAAACCACCTAAGACCCATAATGAAAATAATTTTTCCTCTCCATTTCTCCATATTTTTTGTGCCCTTAATAAGTAGGAAGCTATACACTAAAACATTGTAAAAACAAATTTTATGTCTGATACAACATAATGAGTTTGGCAAGGCAGTGGGTCATTAGTCACCCGAACATTCACTGATTGGCCGAGTTTCAATCTGACCGGTCCTCATCGATTTTCAATTGGATGTTTCCAGACTTAAATCCTGCAGTGAAACTGTGCTTGACAAATGTATTCTGGCTCTGTGAAACACACAATAAATTGGAAAGAGCACTGTGTCTTATCCACAGAAGCTAACATGAATTTTGATGAGTCCTGAATGAATCAAAATAATGGAGGTGGACCACGGAGATAGTCACCCACAACCAAGTTGAAATTATGGTTAAAAGGAAATGTAATATTAATTAAAGATTAAACGTATAATACATAATCAAAATTTTAATGCCCAAGATCTGTTTTTCAGTCGATGCCTTAGAACAACAAAGCAATCCAGTCACCTTTTCAAAGCTGCACTAATCAATATTTCTATAATAACAAAAGCTTTAATGACTTTGTGGAATGAGTAAGCGGTTGCTTGTATTGAAGAATCCCCAGAGATTGACTATGCAGCTCTGCATTTATCCTCGGCTCTACAGAGCGTTTTAGCCTTTTTCAGCCGGCTTTTTTGCTTTTATGCTCAGACAAAGTTGGCCCTCGGGATTTAGTGGAGACCAAAACCAGAGCTAAGTAAATATTGGACTTATGTTTGTCAGGTTCCCAGAAACATGACTCCAAATGAACGCTGAGGTTGTTTTGTGTCTGCAGGATGTGTAAATAGGCGATTCTTTGCTAACACGTTAGACATAACTTTAAATCATGTTGTGTTTTTACCCCTTTAGGCCAAAGAAACTCCATGAATGCACTTTTAAAGTCAGCAGTCAGGCAACATGCAATTAAAGCTATAATCATGTGAAGCAAACTGTTTTCTATATGTAACGTATCATAGTTAGTGAAAATTGAAGGAGCAGTTTCAGGAGTTGAACCCTTGTTGGATTAATCCAGTGATATGAAATTGTTCTTTTGCTAAAGAGAGCCATTTCTCTTGGTCATATATAATTCACAATGGGGTGTGTGATATTTATCTCCATGATAAATTTCAGGGCACTGTGACATATGCGCACACGCTTTTTTTTAATAACTAATTCACAGGTCTAGTCTCCCAATGTTTATGTAAAACCTATTTAGTCAAGCCACTGATAGCAAAGTGTTAGCAAATCAGTTTATTTTATTTTATTTATTATTATTTTATTCCACAAATGATCCCCTGTAAAGCAACATTTGGGCGTGGTCAAGTGAAATGCTGTAACTCCACTTTTCATGCTGTAGGCTTTTGTTGATTTGGTTTCGATTTTTTATTTTCCATCACGCGTTCATCACTACATTTTATGAGTTGGGCCTCTGAAACCCACTGAGAACCCATTTTGACAATCTTGAAAATGCACAGGGATCTGGGGGGACATTGGCTTGTTTATCTGAATTCCTGAAAAGAAAAGTGTTTGTTTAGAGATTTGAGAAATGGGTTCTTTGTTTGTTTTTGAAGAAAGCAATAGCAGGTCGGGTAGTGAGGATTTGTAATGTGCCTATGGGAGATCAACACGCTTTTATGCAATGTAAGAGAAATACAGACCTATGCTGTATATGAAATGAAGAAGAGTTTCTGAGTGATACATATCAAGTATTGAGGAACGGAAGAATGTTGTAGATGATGAGATAGTGACAGGATAAACAGGAAGCAGCAACACAGGAGAAACACTGACTTACAATAGACTTGCAATATGCTGGAAGAAATGAACAAAATGTAGAGTAAAAGGTGTGAACCTCAGTCAGTTATTCGCAAAAGTACAGTCATATAAGAAAGACATAATAAAATAAGTGAAATGGTACACACTGATAAGCTATAACATGCTTGAGGATATGGGCCCAGACACTAAGCAGGTGGTATTTTTTAAATATAATTTAATATTATTAACAAGTCTAAATTTGACTTTAAACCTTCGGGATGAGATTCTGTCCTTGACCTAACTTAAATAACTACTAAATGCTCACATAAAATTTATTCTATCAGTCTAAACATTGGTTAACTACCTAAGACAATTAAGAGACACATGGCAAATGAAAATAATGGATCTCAGAATAGAAGAATTTGTTTGTTGTGACAATTCGGTAAATTGTCAAGACTGGTACCTCATTGTGTTGTGGAAATTCCTATAACACGTAAGCTAGTAATAAACTTGAAGCCTGTGAGCTTGCGTACACGTTTTTGTGTATTGGAATCCACAGGAAAACCAAGGGGCATGACAGCAGCAACGTGCAAGTGTGCAGGACAATAGGGGTCCATTTCAGTGTATTTGTAATTAGTTATTAGTGTCGATGACTTTCCAGTGAGAGCGCAAGAGAACGGGTGGTAAGAAGGAGAGCGACAGCAACATGGAGAGAGCGCGAGAGAAGAAAGTGGGGTTTTCTTGTTCGACGCCGCCCTGGGCTGAAAGAAGCCGACACCTTCACTTTAATTATTAACATGGTGCTTGGTATTCAGTTCTACCTGTACTGCCTGTCTGTCTGTCTGGCTGCAGGATCTTTAGTGGCGCCGCTTGCGTTTGAGTCCTTGTTGACTGTGTCTCGTGTCTTGTGTGGTGCTGCTGTGGCACCATTCATCTCATATCTATATGCCCCAAAGCCAAAATGAATATGCTTACTATTCAGAAAGGTGCACACACACAAGAGCACAGCATCAAAGTGCAATATAGCTCATTAGCACATAGTTGACAACAGTAAAATGGAAATGCTACTTTCACACATGCCTACTGAGCAAAAAATGTTTTATTGGTCTTAATTGTTGTAAATGATCATAATATACATCAAGTGAGACTTAGTTTAACAATAAACCTTAAGGGCATTCAGGACACTTGATATTGTGTGTCAACCGTTTCTGAAAACCCCCTGGAGTAAAATGATCACTGTTTGTTTTTGCCTGCAAAACAACCTCCATCTGAGTGGTTCCAATAACTAATGCTCCACTGTGCTAGTTTTGTGGGTTCCAATCCAACTACATATCCCACATACATGTTTGTGCAGTAAAGTGTAACGGCAAACATCTGTCTTGTTTGATTAGTCTCCTGACACAAGTGCGACAAGTTTGTTTACGGTTAGGAATTCGATTTTAGAAAAATATTGGCCCGTATTTAAGGGCCCAACAGTTTTTGTCTTCCTGCGTCATTGCTTTCCAATGCATTTTAAAGCATGTATATTCATGCAGATGTAATCCCTGTTGCCATTTCTTTGTCTGGATCCAATTCACTTTGAGATCGAGACCCTGAGATCTTACTTCAGTCTTAGAAGCCTGTGTATTTAGATATGTTCCTTAGATTTGATTAGGTTATATTGCACTTTCTTCTAAAGTTTGTGTTGCATCACAAGCGAATTGTTTTAAAACAGGCTGCATTCCATTTCACTGCTTAACATTTAATGTCTTATATACAGATACATATTGCCAGTATTAGAACGCACATGCATTGATTTCTTTATCAACAACTCAGACTGAGAGACTTAAACTCTTTTTGTGCATGTTTTTTAGGGTGATCATAGCAGCTTGAGCGATCAGATTAGAAAACACATCTTACTCTCACAGCTGGTAAGAATGCCAACCAGGAAACAACAAAGCAGTTGCAGTTGTCACCAACCATCTGGCCTTCTCACAGGAACGCAGCCCCACACTTGTTGAATTACAAGCCCTCTGTAGCCACAGAACAATTAACTGTTTCAAGAAACGATTGACACGCCGGCTTACACTGGTGATTTACCTAATTCTATATGTATCTACAGAGACAGAGCACGTTTAAGTTCCGCCCACACCGGGGGGGAGAACAATTCATCGCTGTCTATTGACTTTGTATCGTGTGAAGGTGCGTCCTTATCATCTTCGTCTTAGGCATCAGCAGGAAGAAGGGGAAAACTGTGCGATCCTGGCACTCTGTATGCCTACGTGTGCAAGCGAGCATTTTGTCACTCAAATATCCAGATGTAAGTTTTACGCCAACTATATTGCTTTAAGTTAACCTAAAGTATTTTGGCAGCATGCAATTTGCATAGTGGAAAGTGTGTAAATCAGAAAGCTATCCAGTATTATGTTTGTATGTGCCTTAGCTACCTACAGTAACTGAGCTTGAGAAGGGACACTGAGATAGATGGAAATGTTGAGTTTGTCCTCTCTGGTAGACAGAGTGCTAAAATAATCCTTTGACATGCTGAAATCTAATGTTTTTAGCTAGCAACAGGTATTTTGTTAGTGTTTCAGCTCTTGGTTGCATTCTGCAGATTGTTATCCCCTCTGGAGGTCGTGGATTTCAGAGTATGACGCGTTGCGCTCTCTCTATACAATCAACCTCCAGTTTCCCCTCTTTTACTGTTAGATTGTTAGTGTGTAGCATGATATCACAAAACCTACTGACAGCATCTCAAGCACAATCAGCATGTAGAGCTGTAAAGAAAAGGTCTCAAGGCACCCAATCAGTTGATACATCCGTAGTTGGCGTGGGTAGCTCCCAGATGTGAAGCTGTGTAACAGGCTGTAGGGTGGCCCTAATGGCTTCAGAAACTTCACTGCAAGACGAGAACAAAGGCCGGGATGACGGGGAGCAGAAGTGCCTTTGAGCAACTCTCTGATCCTTCGCCTTCCTTTCCTTTTTATCACTTCAAGTCGTTCTGGATGAAAGTGTCGGCACAATGCCTGAGCTGTGTCATTATTCAGCGAGATGTTGCTGGAAAAAAGCCTCGATGCTGGTCAACTTGTGTGGATGTATAGACCGGATAAGTCAAAGCTAAGAGCAGCACCAGTTTCAATTTGAGCCATTTTTGGTGTTTTACCGTATACCAGTTTGATATTAAATAACGTGCAAAGAAACCCCAGGGAGCTGTCGGACAGCCGGTCAGTCACTTAACGGCAGCAGTCAAGGCAACTGCCTCAAGACTACCATGGAAACAAAGTGCCCCAGATTTGGTAAAACATGGCTCATCCAAAGCTCTGTTATGTTTTCTTCATGAATTAAAGTCTATATAACAGCTTTTGTGGGCAACTCCCAGTTTTCTCATGTGAGATTTATTTAGAACCCAAATGCATGTTTTTAATGTTGAGGTTTTATAAACTCTTTTAGTTTGACTTTAGTTCTGGCTGTTGCTGAAATTATCAGTGTTCTTGCTTTATGTGCTTTAGTGAAATACTTCTTTCCGTGGCCCACTTCTCATCCATCTGACTTTATCTATTTAGGGGATGATAATAATATTGTCCGGTAATCGTGCAGACAATATTTCATTTTGCTGAAAGTGGTGGCAAACGGCCCTCCTGTGGAGATTGCGGTTGCATTTAAGAATGCTACAAGTCTATTTTGAACAATTGTCCCCACCTGAAATGTATTTATTACTGGAAAACGATTCTGTTCTCAGAACATGTTTTGTCTAAGCACTGCTGTTAAAGCTCGCTAAATAGCAAAAATAATGACATAACAGCAATATATATTTTTTTATGTGAATGGTGTTCTATTGTAATCATGTTCCTCAAATATAAAACCTACTTTTCCAATTTAAAATAAATGTATTCAGTGGCAGAGCAGCTTGCAGAGTTATTCACATCAGAAAGTGTGAGCGTGGAACTTTGAGATCTACTTCAGCGACACTTGAAGTGCTGATGACCAGCCTCAAGCCTTGAATATCAAAGGGGGTGTGCCAGGCTTTATGAAAATCACAACCTGGAAATTGGGGCTTTGAGCCTTGAAATGGCATATTGCACAGGTGTAGAGGTGCGTGGGCAGCAATATTCCCTGTGCTTCAGCAGCTCTTATATTTACAGCTTTATGTAGGCATTCGCTTTCAACTTGGCCTCTATTTTATGCAAGTAGATCAGGACTATTCCTTGGTGATTGAGTTATTTCTATGAATAAACCATACTTTAATGTATTTCTCAATTTGGATTTAATATTTCAGTATCCACTCATAGCAGTAATTTAGCATTCAGCTTTATAAGATTTGATATTTGATGTTTGTCATTGATATTTTGTCTCATGCTTTTTTATGAATGTCTCTATTAATAACACAAGATCTGTGGCACAGGAATATAAAGTGGCTTTACAGCAACCTGGTTATGGGTGGCCCATTCACTTTGGCTGCTATACTGTAAGCCATTTGTCATCATACGGTAATACTGTAGCACATTTTTGCTAACATGCTTTATGGAGCGAATTACAGTGTTTTCATCATTTCCAGCCATTGGAGATGAATAAAACTGCTTTGACGAATGAGGGCAAAATCACTCTAGATAAAATGGCGAGTTGTAAAGAGCAAAAGTATAATGAAAAAATATTGTTGGTCATAAAAGTTGGCAGGGCTGCACATCTACATTGTCTGAAGATATTACCAGCATATCATCTCTGTGGCACAACATTGCTCTAATTATAATTTCTACTCCTGTTTCTCTTCCAGCCCCCGAGGGGCTCCATATGTTGTAGTGTTGGACTGTCCTCACTCTCCTCTGCACATCTTCTCTCCTCCCTCTCTGCTCTCTTGCCAAGTGGTTTGGAACGGTCCAGCCTTTTTGTTTCAAACTCATCTCATTCTTGTTTTCTCACCTCTCATCACCTTATTTTGCTCTTCTCGGTTGTCTGTCTGTTATTGCGATCCAAGTCGAGGTTAATTTACGCTTACGTTTTAGGCACCGAACAGATGTGTCCATGTTACAATCCACTAACAAGCCATTAACAAATGTTGTGAATAATGTTGAGACATTAGAACAACTAAGCAATGAATATTGAACTGACAATAAAACAAAGAAAAACTGTTTTTGCCTACCAAATTAGGGGCAACAATTCTGGCATTTTCACTTCTTTTTATGAGAATTCAAAGGAGTGGATGATGGGAAAGACTGAGAACCTGGGACTAAGTTCTGAGGCTGGATTGGAACCTATAACACATTTCAGGCCGCTGAGCCACCAGGATGCTCTGTCTTGTCTGCCTTCGTCCCTCCCTCTCTTTTGACCTCTGAAGCGTTGGCTGCATGTGCTCACTGAAGGGTGAAACATCAGTCCAGTGCATGCAGCCAACGCTTCAGAGGTCAAAAGAGAGAGAGGGAGGGATGAAGGCAGAAGAGACGGAGCATCCTGGTGGCTCAGCGGCCTGAAATGGAACTTGTACTATTATTGTTCGAAAGTACTACTAATAAAACTGATTACTGAGGAAGAGTAGTTGCACATAATTTACACAAATATTAAAATTTCTTGCAAAACGTATCTGAGAAATACCTCCCCTGAGACTTCTGGACCATGTAGGGTGAGACAATAATAGCCCTAATGAAAATACTTAATCTTAGTGGACAAATTGTGCATGTGTATTTTCTTGCCATCTGAAGCAGATTCCACCTTAATAAAATCTACAGGAATACTGCATAACTCCTTCATATATTTTTGCACGTCTCTGCCTCCAAATGATATTCACTTGGTGTTAATGAACAATTATTCATTGCAATTTGCCGACTTTCCCTTTAGAATGTTAAGTAAGGCAATATGTATTTGTTTTTGCGGTTTATGTGTAATCTTGTTCTTAGAGTGTGTTTGTGTGTGTGTGTGTGCGTGTGTGTGTCAAATCAGTAACACCAACTGTTCTGTTCCTGCCAGGTCTTCCGAAGTGGTGAAGGCATGGGCATCCGTCTGGACAGCGCCTCTGCTTTCCAGGGTGCTGTTATTTCACCCCACTATGACTCCCTGCTGGTCAAAGTCATCGCCAGCGGGAAGGACCTGCAGACAGCAGCTTCCAAGATGAGCCGAGCCCTGGCCGAGTTCAGAGTGCGAGGGGTCAAGGTAAGGCATCCAGCCACGTGTGCTTGACCGTCCTGGTGCTTCCTTCGCTGCTTTTTCCTCCTTTCATTTGCATTTAACGTTCTCATTGTTTCCTGCGGGACGGGAAAATGATGACCTCTTGAGTTATGCAAAAGAGAGTGGATAATGTCAAAATGCTTTGTCAAGCTGAAAAGTAGGCAATTGAATGTATAACATGAGGAGAGATACTTTCTTGACAGCAGAGATGTAAGCGCGAGGGTGTTCTCTGTATTGGTCTGCTGTGAATGGCTTGATAAGAGCCCATCTCACACTATTCAAGCCAGTCTAGCATGGTTAATGGTGTGATGCAGTAAAAACTGAAAGGGTGAGAGCGGGAGCAGGTTTATGAAGGTCTCTGCGCTGAATCAGCTGTAGAGTATAACAAGTTACTGTGAAGTGGTGCTCCAGCATTCTTAAACACTTCTATACATTTCTGTGTGACCCATGTGGTTGATTCCATGCTCTATATTACTCTTTACTTCTTGGTTATCAGATTGAAAACATACTCTTGTTAGTGTCTAAAACTGCCGGATACATCCCTGCAAAACACAGAGGCCTCTAGTGTTGGGGAGATTGTTCTAAACATTATCAGCAGGTGCAAACGGCCGTTGACAGACGGCAGCAGTGTAAGCAAAAGCCGGTTTTAACAGACTGAGAAAGTGGAGGTAATTAAAAAATAATGAGCTATTTTTGTTTTTGTCAGTTACTTTGCTAAAAAGTTGCTCCTTAAAATGTGGCTGACATTTTGTTTCAAGCTACTTAATGGTTAAGTTAGTGTGGATGAGTCTGAAGTAACACATGCAGGGAGCAACCAGTCAGCAAGTTGAGGTGTGAAAGGTGTGTTGAGCTATTAATAAAGCTGCAACTAAAGACAGCATTAGGCAGCCATGGTCTTTGATGTTTTTGTTGTAGACTATGGATGTCCACATAGATACCTTACTGTATAAAATGAAGCATTTCATTTCAAGGTGAGCCAGTCTTTGTTGTTGAGCATTGTTAGCTATTTTCTTTTTCTTTGTAGAGGTTTTAGTGAGCTAAAAAAGCAATTAAATCAATAATTTCACATTTTTACAAAAGCAAATTTTTTGAAACAGATACGTGAAAAGACACATTCCAGTTAAGTCTCAGCAAAGTCCAATTAAAAGCTAAAATGCCACTGACTTTTTAAAAGGTTTTCTTCACATCAATAGGTCAGTAACAGTTCATTCACTTTCTGCTTCGAGTAGGCATTATACAGTATGTGAAGATCATTTGGTTGTGTATATATATTAAGTTGCATTATCCTTTATTTATTTATATATAAACAAATGATTGGTTGAATGTGTTAATATTTGCTTTGCTGTATTTCATACTTGGTTTTCTACCTGTGGTGAAATGTAAATCAGGGCCATGAGAATAAAGGGATTGCTGTAGCCTGGTGGGATTGACTGAAAATTCAATCAGCTCAGTTATAGTAGTTCCTCAGTCTGTTTTGAATTAGTCATGATGAGGTGAAATTGCAAGTCAAATTGGTCTTCTCAACTCTAATTTATCATTTAATTTGGAGTGAGCTTTACAAACTGTCAGCACAGATTTAATAGGTGAAATTTCCCTTCTGATAGAGTGAGAAAGTGTTTGATGTTGGCCAAGACTTGATGGGCTTGTTGACACTGTCCTTTGTCCTCATCACTGTGGATTGTGTAGACACCCACTAGGAAGTGTTCTGGTGTGTCTCCTACAGTGGCTGCTACTGAAACCATTCTGTACAACAGCAACAGCTGTTTGTCAGCGTAAAAGGATTTTATTTTTTATTTTTTTGTGAGGACAGTGTGTGCCACAAACAAGCCGCTGTGAGCAACCTTGGTGCCCGTGCTGATCAGACTTGAAGTGGAGTACTTTCCATTCTGCACCAGCAAAGTAGCACAAAAGCTTTGTCACCAGCAGAGAACAGTACATTGATGCACAGAACACCGGATAACTGTTACAAGGTCTTGAATTAAATGTGTTTCTCTGAAGACTGCTGGTGGCAGTGAAACCACGGTAGCTCTTATCAAATAGCTTTTTTCTTTTATAGTGACACTGTTGAATTGAAAGTCTGCCAGTCATTTGGAGTGGGCTGCATGGGTTTGATGTCCCAGAGTTAAAAAATCCAAATACTTGTGTCCTTGCCAACAAATTGTCTTGCAAACAATGACATTCCCATCAAAACAAGAGACTATTTTTCTTTTTTTACACTTTGCTTGTGTTACAGATGAAGACAGTTGATCACTTCCAGAGTTTTACAATTTTAGTGATATTCGACTACAGAACTGTCCTTATGTAGCGTCATTGCATTTCATTTTTCTCCCTTGATGCCCAAACCACTGTCTGAAATGCATCCTCAGCTGTTAAACAAATTTTTTATTCATCCTTTTTTTGTAAAGGTGCATGAATTCATAATAAGCTTTAAAAAAAACATATGACACATTAAGAGCTTTTTTAAAAATCTTTCCAGCTAGTTAACTGCATCCACCTGGCGTCACAAGTTTAAATCTGTCACTGATTAGCTTTTTACAGCGACAACCAGATGGGCTCCTGAAAACCTGGATTGTGTTCTATAGAACAGCAACCACAGTAATAAATATGCTGGAGATATTTTATTTTACTGCTCTAATAAATGTGTTGCTGAAGTTAATAGGATATTTATTTGACTTGGACAAAGCAGCTAGTATGTATGTATGTAAAATAAGCATACATATTATAGTTGGCTAAATTGAGCCGGTCCATTTTATGTCCCAGGATCTATGAGAAATGTGTTCATGTGGCGAGGATGACCAATGAAGATGTTGTCTAGAACAAGAATCGGAGTTCAATGTCTCCTTCTTCGTGTGTTTGTGAGGCTTGGAGGGGGCTGCTAGTGCTGTGGTGAAATGTCACCAGTAAGCCAGAGTGTTGGCAACACATTCAAGATGCTTTGGTCTGCTCACAGAGATATGACGCTGAAGGCTGTCGTCCTCATAACTCATGTTTAGGTTTTTTTCTTTCTCCCCAGGGAACAGAATGTGGTTACAGTAAATCAATTCTTTTCAGACCTTTCTTTGAGTTTGGGGGCTCCTATAGTCATGGTAGATCCTTAGCATGTTAAGTATAGTATAACCTTTTTAAAATTCAAGTAAAACAAGTTTGAGTTACTTTTGAGTAGTTGACTCTTGACAACATGCTGCTCTCCTCTGTTGTGTGGAATTATGTTTGGCATTTCAGAAAGCTCTGTTTATCTCCTGCCTCTCTGTGTGTGTGCGTGTGTGTGTGTGTGTGTGCACATTTATGAGTGTGTGTGCACATCAGGGGTAGTGATGGACAGGGAAGCGACAGGACATAAGGCAGGGGGGTAAATATATGGATAGAGCAGCTGGGGAAAAACAGCAAAGTGAGAATGTAACATAAAAGGAGTAAGGCGGTAAGGCCCACAGAGGCCAGTACACCTGTGGCTGTCGTGTTTGTGTTTGCAATGCACATTGCTGGTTAAATTCAGGAGACGGTTTGAACAATGCACGACACAAACAAATCAGGATACTTGACTTTCAAATAGCATACTCCTGAAGTTACATTACAGTTACATGAGGCAGTGGATTACACAAATGTAATTCATCAACACGAAGATCACAAAAAGCCCAAATACACTGGTCTTTAGGAATACCTTTATTTATGCCTATCTTAAATGACCATTTGCTAAACCCCTCCTCTCATCAGTTAACAACTGAATCAAAAAGCAATTCTCCACATTCTCCATACAAGCAATGTGTATGGGGTTATAGTAAGAGTGATGCTCAACATTTAAAGCATGAAGGGTGGTGTATAATTCTTTTATTTTAGAAGAGCAAAAGTGTAAGAAATGCATTTAACAGTGTTTGTTTCTACCAAAGCTAGCTTAATGCCTACAGTAGTAGCTGAGTGGTGTGCAGCTTTGGCCTCAGTGTTTTAGCACAATATCTTGTATGTTGCCATCAAGTTCCACAAGGCATCTTACTTGATTCATCTTTAAAACAAGTCTGCTAGAAACATTAAAAAGTCAGCCAGAGACTCAACCAACCAACTCAAGCTAACATTATCTTGATTAACCAGCTAGCTGGAGCTGATACAATCTGCCAGCAACAGTTGTCATTTCAACAAAATTCACTGCTGCTGGCAAAAGGTTAGAAGGCTGCTTTTGTCTGCCTTGGTCTAAAATCAAGGACCCATCTTTTTAAAAACGAAAGAGTTTCGAGTGGTGAATCTGCTCCAGGGGAGAAAGGTACCAGTTCTTAATTGAGCGCAGGAGGAACCTTTTGTCTCCTCTTTAAATTATACACACACTAAATTGTACAAGTGTGTCATGTCGACGCAAGTACAGGATCATCTGTCCTGTGCAAATTGCTCATCACACAGGTTGATGGTTTGTCATGTGAAACCATCTAATGACTGAATAACTAATGAGCACATACTCCCTCGCTGCAGAACATCAGGTGGTTTCTGGCCATGTTCCTGTTGATTCTCTCTCTCGCTCTCTCTCTCTCTCTCTCTCTCTCTCTCTCTCTCGCTCTCTCTCTCTGTGTGTTTGTGTGTGTGTGTGTGTGTGTGTGTGTGTGTGTGTGCGCTAAAGGACAGATAAAGGCAAAAGGAAGTAAAGAGACAACCTGGAAAACTCAGAAATAGAGAATTTGTGGCAGGTTATACCTTGTAATGGCACTACCAGGTGTAATATTCTACCCAGTTTGTTAGAGACTCCAACACATTGAGATTTGGATGCGAGTAGGTGTGTGTGTGTGTGTGTGTGTGTGTGTGTGTGTGTGTGTGTGTGTGAGAGAGAGACTCCTCACAGTTTGTTTCTTTAGAAGTCATTTTTGTGACACCGGGGGCTTTGCTTTAGGCAGTGTGGTTTTTTGCTGTTCATCTTTACACCTCATCTGACCTGAGGTGGGTGGGTGTGTGTGTGAGACAGAGAGAGGTTGGTGATGATTCCCATCTAGAGAGGTTCTTTGAAGAATGTCTGTAATGTTTCGCATTGTTATAGCCTGCCAGATCACAGGCTACTTTCCCATCTTACTTGTCCTTGTGTTACTTCTCTTCATTTCAAGGAAAGTAAGATCTTTATTTTTTTTTTACCTAGGGCTTCTGTCATATATGATTATTTAAGCATCCCAGTGGCTTTGACTACAGAGGAGTTCATCTTTAATGGAGGAAAGTGTTCTTATTGTACTGTCACACTGATTCCTGGTGAATAGATAAAATCTACATTTTAGAAATCAAATAATCTCTTTATCCTCCTTCAGTTTCTCAATCACCACCTGTTATTTGCGCTCTGTCTCCCTCTCTTCCTTCTCTTCCTCATTGTTTACTTCTGAGAGCCTTTATGTCTCCGCTCTTGTTTTCTTTTCACAATTCATGTTTCACAAATGTTTGAGGTTAGTATTGCATGAATAACACAACAAAATATGTAGCTACAGCTGGAATACATCAAATAAAAAACAGTGAGTGTGCTGCGTTTCCGTGTAGATAAAGGATCTGAGCTACTGTGAATGTATATGACTGCGCTGTGCAGTTATCAGTGGAGCTGGTCATTCATTATTGCCTTCAGCAGATTCCGTTTGTCCTCATTTGGTGGCAGTTAGTGCAGTGTTGACGCAGCTAAACCTGGGATGTCAGGACACCAGTAGCCCACCCTCGGCTTGTTGCTTCATACTCTTTCTGTTTACCTGCTCTCAAGTGCCTCCGTGTTTCTGTTAACCTGTGTCAGCGTGGACTCGTGAACAAGTGTGTCTGGCCAAGCACTCTCATTTCCCAGTGCCCGTACTGTCATGTCCAACTCTTTCATCAAACAATACGCTCTGTTCATTTCTGCCTCTACCTGCCAAGTAAACAACTCCCCTGCTCTCTCTTTTCTTTTCTTCTCTTCTGTCATGCTTCCCCACCTCTTCAGCCATTTTGACCTCTGTCTCCCTTCTTGAGCAAAGTTGTCTTCTAGTTCTCTCATGTGTATCTTTTGTTTTCAGATCCCTGAGCCTCCGGTTAACGGTTCACTGACTTGGTTACATGTGTTTTCTCGTGGTCTGCCTTTTTTTTTTTTTTTTAATCTTGAGAGAGAGAGAGAGATAGAGATAGATAGGTATAGATATACACACACCTGCACTCTGTTTTGTTCGAATCCCTGACAAAAGCCCCATAAACTGTAATAGTCAATCCCAGCACTAAAGACGGCTTAATTTACATCCAAATCAAGCTCAAATGTAAATCACCTTCAATGTTAAGGACTGCAAATAAATCAGTGGTTGGCTTCATGAGTCGCAGCTTTTCACATTTTTCTCTTATTCTCTTCCAATAAATGTAAGAGAAACTAAGAAAATGTGGTGTGAATGAGGATAATTGAACAGCATGGTAAACTTCAAACTAATTGATCCCACAGCACACAAGTGGCTTTTTAAGGTTTTTACCAAGCAACACCCACACCTATGCTTCTCCTGAAGTCTGTCTTATACATAACATCTTGAACAAAATGAATTGATAGACTTGAAGAAAAGTTAGTTGATTCATTCAGTTTAATCATCTCACAGATAATATAGCCAACCATCTTTTTTTTTTTGCTTTGGTTTAGGTTGCCTTGCTTTCTTGCCTTCTCCCATACTTGCCAGTCCCATCACTCTTTGCCACAGCAAGATCAGTGTTAACCCAATATCAGGATGAACTCTTCCTTCCTTCCTTCTTCTGATCTGTAGCTGGCCTCCTGTGACCTATCGCATCACGTTCCAGTGCAAGAGTAGGCAGAAGCACTGATCCAGGATCTGTTCACTCAGCATTTGTAAAAAAGAGAGGAGAGACGGGAAATCCATCTCATTTCTGACTTATCAGTGGGAGGAATAAGAGGTTTAGACACACTCTGACAACACGCACACTAACAGACACTGTTTGTCACACAGTCATATACACACTCTCCCTCACACACAAAACGAGACGCTAATATGTGTCTCTGGGGGCTGGGTTATCTGTCTATCTCCTCTTCATTTCACACCTCTAAACAACCACTTGCACGGTACTTAATCCTTAAAACAGTCTTGCAATTATCGGTGTCTGTGTGTCGAAAATGACGGCATGCATGTTTGTGTGTACATCTGCGCGCACACTTTTGTGTGCATACTGAAGTACAAGTCCTGGAAAAGCCTTATTTCAGGAAATTGAATAAAAGATCAAGAACATGCAAATCCAATTAGTGATAGTGAGAGTGCATAAATAAGAGGTTTAGGTGGCTGAGGGAGGGAAGAATGGAGGAATGGAAGGCCAGGAAAAAAAAAATAGGATTGAGAGTGTACAATGGGAAAAGATAACGATATGAGAGCTGTTGGTTAGGAAAAAAGTAGACACTGATGGAAAATGAAAAAGACAGGAAGAGAAACAGAACAATGACAGGCGGGCTTGTTTACCACTTGTTTAGTTGTGTGAGCAGAGATGCAGGCTGAGGCCTCTCTGAGGAGACCAACAAAGTCTGATGTAAATAGCCTAACTTTAAGGCCTTAAAGGTGTTAACATTTCACATACACTCAGGAGAAGTCTTAGCTTTTCATCCTGTGCTGACAGGTTTATGTACTGCATGACTACTCTTACATTAACACAGAATAGATGCACTGTAGTACAAGATGCACAAAATGTATCTTGCATTATAAATTCTAATAAGCAGTTCCTGTGCCTTAACAATAAATGACCTGTTTTTCTTTTGCCACCCATTTGCAGCTTCTTGGAAACGGGCAGTCTTTTGTGCGTGTTGAAAGGTGTCCTTGTTTGTGTATGCCTCTACAGGGGTGGACAAAGTAAAAGTAAAACACATTACAATGTAATCCAATGTATAAGCCAGTCCAGTCACAAACTACAGCTTCAAAACGTACCATAGAGTAGGAGCATTATCAGATTCATATTCCACTGGATTGCTTTAGACTGTAGAGGGGTTCACATTGTTTTCCTACCCCTTTTATTTCAAAGTCAAATGGGAATTTGAATTATCCTCACTCTTTGAGTAAGGAAAAGTAAACGACATTGAAATTGCATATTTTCCCATTTTTTCAAAAGAGGAGCCGGCGTGACAGGAGACGCTCTGTCAGCTGCCATGGTGCACAATTGGTTGGAGCACCTCATAGCCCTATGAGACATAGATTTAAGCTTCCTTTACAACATTTTACATGTAAGAGGACCCACCATGCCCCTCCTCCAAACTAAAATTGCAACAATGTGGTGTTAAAAGATGTCACAGCAAGAGTGAGTTTCGTGACCTCAGGTGAAAAAGTTTTGACAGGTGACAAGAGGACAGAGTCCAGTGGGTATAAGGCGGGAAGAAGGGCGAAGTCGTTTAGCTTGAGCCCCTCAGCACTAAGCTATATTATACAGTGTACAAACAATCACTCAGGAAACAAACCTGCTGTTTTATGGGGAAAACAATCTCACACATGCAAGTATTTTCACACAAACATGACTTACCGACTAAAACTGCCACTCCAGCTTAAGAGTCTGCTATCATGTAGCAAACACTCACTAAAACGACAAACACAATGTCTTACAGCTAATCAAACGACAGATGTGTTTATAGCCAGACACACACACACACACACACACACACACACACACACACACACACACACACACACACACACACACACACACACACACACACACACACACACAGATAGAGCTGGAG
>JAVQJL010060888.1:0-17030 GCA_036024295.1 Nannoperca obscura | reverse complement strand
AGACGAGAGGCAACGTGCACCATCACTCAGACCACGCGGAGAATGGATACGAGGTGTGCTCCTGCACCTCTGACACCGCCTCGCCTTTAGGCGCCCGGCCCTCCCCTTCTCCCATGTGGTTGCTGCCACCTCTCTGGACGCTCTCGCTGGTCCTCTGCTCTGAACCGCTATGATGCCAAAGCACGGGACAACGTTCTCAAGCCGGGAGCAAGAAAGAGACTCTTTCGGTGGAGGGCCAGTGGACACTCTGGAACATTTTGTTTATATAGATATCAATTGGTATGTTTTTGCTATTATTTTGTTGTTATTTATTTCACATGCCATTTGATGGTCATCTAAAGCGCCTTGCAGTATGGATAGTACATGCATACATACATTATCATACTAGGCTATATCTAGTAGGCTTCAATGCAGAGACAATGACAATGCTAGTACCGTGCTTTACAAATCCAGTTACACGAAACCACAAGTTCTATCTCTTAGTTTCTCATCTGTGCAAGGAAGATAATTGAGTGGGACTGTTCAGAAATATGTTCACGTGAATATATAACAGTATTTCAACAACGCCATACAAGTTACTTTTTTTCATTTACAAGTTTACAGCAATAATGAATGGCATCCTGGGATGTAGGCAGGTCAATGGGTAAATGGCTCAATACCACTCTCACGCCTGTCCGATAAATATTAAGCTACAGCTAGCAGCCAGTTAGGTTCACTTAGCATAAAGACAGGAAACAGCAAACCGGACGGGCTCTGCCCATGGTAACAGAAGTGTATAAATGGCACGCTGCGGTTTTACAGGCAGTTATGTGCTGATAGGTGGATTTTGTTACCTTCGGACAGAGCCAGGTTAGCAGTTTCCAGTCTGTATGCTATGGTAAGCTAACCAAGTCCTTGCTGTAGCTTCATATTTACCATACAGATATGAGAATGGGATCAATCTTCTCATCTAACTCAGCAAAAAAAAAACATATTTCCCAAAATGTCGAATTATTGCTTTAAATAGTGCTCGGTAAGTAGAACTTCCTGCCATGCTGCTTACTGCCTCCCAGCATTTCCCACCAATCAAATGGTTATGTTGAAGTTTAGGTTGGTTACAGTTATGACCATGATTGAGGTTTGGGTCCACCAGAGACTAGAGACAGTATGTTAACTCAGCCTGACAGGAAGAGCTGCCTGAAAGACTCAAACCAGGGCAAAGAATGACATGCCCGGATATAGACACAGTAGTTAGACAGGTGACTGACACCCCGGCATGCATATAGGCAGACAGGTGAAAAGTACCCTGGGATGTAGTGCAGATAGATAGTTACGTTTACAGATGAATGGCCCCATGGGATGTTGACAGGAAGACAAATGAATAGCATGCTGGGATGTCGACAGGTAGATGAAAGGCATCCAGGGCTGTAAACATGCAGACATGCGTATACAATCCAGTACATGAAGAAAAGGACACCCTGGGTTGTGGGAAGTGAGACAAATTAATTCCTGTAAAACATAAAGTTAAAATGGATTTCTCAATGTCGCTTAACACCATAATCCGATCTTAAATCCCTCACCTGTACTTCCACGCTGTTTGAGGAACTGTTGCTCATGTATCTCCATGAACTCATCATTTTCAACCCTGGTACAGAAGCATTCCCTGCTATTATCAGAGGCACTATTGGTTTTGTTGTATTTTTGTAATAAATATGGATAGATTGTGATTCCATATTGCTTTGATCAGATTAAAGTTTACAGAGCCTTTTTTCTTCACCAGTCCTTCATCAATCCAAGCTCGGTTTGGTGACGTCGTTAGCGGACTTCACAAGATAGCAACCAGATTTATTCTCGCTGATATATTTACCTACAATTTAAATATAGACACAGATATATTTGATTTGAGATGTTCCATGGTTACTGCAAAACCACGCGGACTGTGTATATTTCAAGGTGTGTTTTCTAATGTAAAATATTTTTGTAGAAAAATAAAAGAATCTGAATGACTTTACTCGCTAACTGTGGTCACATTAATTTGTATCGAGACAAAATACAAAATGAGTAATAGTGTCATTGAAAAGGAGGCCGGCCTTGAAGCCAGATGAAGGTCACATGACAGCTTGCAGACACCAACTGAGAGCCGCTCTCCATCTGTTATGTTCTTAAGCGTGATTTCTCTTGTAACGGTCACTGCTGTTCATCGGGAATGCAAACCACGTCACGTCAATCACACACCACACGCTCACTCTGAGTCTGCTTCATGAACAGATTTGCCTGGCAGAGGATTATTATGTGCTCGCACTATTTCAGGGAAGTACATCAGAGAAGTAATGTCACCTGATCCAAAAATATTCAGCAGCTCAGAAACTGCTTAGTTGGAGATCAAAGTGAACTGTGGGTGGCAAACAACTAAGACAAGTGCTTAGGAACATTGCGCACCACAAGAATACAATGTCAGTCACAGACTTCAACCTCACGTCAAAATCATAGCAATTAAATTAACCAAGAGGCTACAGATGACCTCTAAAAGAATATGCAGAACCAAATCTCATTCTGTTTTGAGGTAAAATAGTTAAAACAGCATCAAACACTATTTCTGCTGTAATGACCCTCCTGCTTGATTGTTTGAAATTCTGTATATAATTCTGTCTTGTATTCTGCATCACGAGATTATATGCACAGAAACACTTGCCATTGTGTTGTTTGGGGGGGGGGTGTAATAGGTTGTACTTCTGTTGATGTTTTTCAATATATATTTTTCAAATTCTTGTAATTTATTATCATGTAAGTTTAAAATGAGTTCATTGTTATTCTCCCTGCATCTCCTTTTTGTCACGCCTTGCAGGCTGGGGGTGTGAAACCACTAAGGGTAGCAATTTTTCTTCCTTCCTCTTGACACACTTGAGTGGTGTTAATTAACTGGTGTGGCTTGGCGGCGACCGAGAGAGCACCTGCTCCCAGGGGCGATTGCAGCAAGACGGGTCACTTTTCAGCAGTTTGTCCAACTGATCCTATTTGAGCTGCTACTTTAACTAAACCTAATTGATAAAATAAATAAAAATTACAGTTTCCAGGTATTGGATCAGGAAAGTGTATATTGATATACTTTGTCATATTGTATTTTTTTTTAGAACTGAATATAAAGTCATTGCTTTTTCAAATTTTTTTTCATATTTTATCAGAAGCTCCACATTCACTGTATTTAATTAATACATCACAACCTCACTTGATTGATTGACACTGCTGTCTAACAACTGTGAAATATTTCCAGCCGAGCACATTTGCATCATTAAAATTGAGACTTCTCTGTCTCCGGAGGCCCTGAACTGTGACTGTTTCGTTGTTGGCATTACAAACACACACACAAAAATATACAGGTGATGTGTTAGGCATGATATGTTTTACTTTTATCCCGGTACATTTTATAAGAACTGAACAATGAGCCGTAATCATCATGTTATGTAATGAACATCTGGATGGCAACCTCAGTGAAATCAGAGATACAGCTCTGGTGATGAGATTTGTTTTTTAGCAAGGGGGCATACAGAGAAATAAATTTTGACTGCCATGGCTAACATCTGGAGGAATTAGAAAATAAAAAAAATTGAATTACAAAACAATCCACTGTTAACAGAGGAAAGGTTTCTACAATGAAAACTCAGCAACAACTTTCATCTGATTTATTTGGCCCCTTGACAGGCAGATGCCAAACTTGCATACGTTGAGTACCACAGTAAGTGCAACTGAAAATTATTGAAATTCAATACTAATAGCCTGTGCACAAGAACTGACCTGTGGAGTCCTTTGTTAAACACTGTGTATATGTAATTGTGTATGTGCTGTTCCCACAGCCACTGCACTGTGGAGAAGTAATGCTGTCAAGAGCCCGGCTCCGAGTTGATGCATGGCAGTGAGGTAGAGGGGATGGTCCGCTGAAGGAGCTGGTTCAAGCCTGCATGGTGTGAGAGAATCATTTGGCAGACTTGTCAGACCAGGCTCTGGCAGCCGTCTGCCGTCACATTCCTCAAAAGGTCACATTGAATTCAACTTTTGCTCACGTAAGCCGGAGAATTCGATAGAAGGGAAAGGTGCACCCAATCATTTCTACTCGGTCCAAAGTTTGAGCACAAGCATCGCCTCCACTCTTGACGTCTGGTGTGAGGAAATGACAGGGCTGGACACGGGAAGGTTCACCTTGATGGAGCATGTGTGGACGAGACACAGCAAAAATAGAAACAGCAAGAAATATTATGTGGGAACTCAAGTAAAACATGTAAGTAAGTATAAAAGCAAGACTGTCACAGTATATTGTGCATTTTTGTTTTTCAGAACTTTGTTGGCTTACACCTAATGTCAGTAATTTCATCAATATTCTGCTATCGTCACGCTGAAGAGGAGAGCAGAGGGGATACTCAGGTTGATGTTATTATGACATACAGGCAAAGTGAGCAACTGAATTTTAAAACAGTGAAACAGGGCAGTTGATGAAAGCAGACACTCATGAGTCCTTGCTGGACTGTGAGTCTGGCCTTTCTCTGGTGAACAACCTGACACATTTTATCAGGTGATGACTGTGAAATGCCCCTGACGCCTTTAATCCATTCCAGATAAAACAGCAACCCACGACTTTCTAAGGCTTAATGTTCTCGTTACTCATTACTCAATGCACCCAAAACAAACAGGGTGTACTGCTTTGCATGTAAACAATTTAGAGGTGTGCAAGCATGAAGATACCAGTTGCTACAATTTGAGATTATAATAATTGGCAGCCATTTCAATTTGTTGTCTCCAGGTCTTAAGGGGAACGCCTCAGATTTTACACGAGTCCATTCACAGGTCTTTGAGAGAACTGCTGCACGAAACGCTGTCTTAAGCCATTCCGTGGCTCTAGAGGGAGCTGCACAATACCTGATAAACTGCCTCAAGTGACTTTAGTTAGGGTCAGTTGGGGCTGAAAAGTAAACGTTTGAGGGTGGGGTGTGATGTTAAAAAGATGTGAGGTTACTAGACCTCTGTAGCCCGCCTCATCTGTGCTTGAGGCCAGCAGCTTGAGGCTACATTAGCCGCATAACTCACCAAATCTTTGACCAAACTGTGCTGTATTGCGGGTATTGCAGGTAACGTAGGCACCAGGTTGTATGTATCCTCATTCATCAGTTCTGAAAGCTACTGTACGATTTCACTGATCTGTAATGTGACACCACCAAAGTCCACACATTTAACACATTATGTTTCCAATGGGAGTTAGAGCTACTTGATGCTTTAGAGAAGCTTTACATTCAGTCTATGAATACCAAAGTGTCCCCAGAGTCCAAGCCTCCCTCACTTGTAATAGAGTGTATTGAATTTCCCTCAGCTTCTCACTTTAATTATCTGGCATGACCTACTGGCGGAGATCACACGCTTGAGCATTACAATGCAGCATACAGACAAAACTATTATGCTGATGAAGTCCTAAAAGTTCATTTCACTACGTAGATGTGTTTGAAAAAGCAGTGGCCTTCATGGCAAGATTAGTAGCTATCCATCTACATTAAAAAGTTGGCTACAATTGAGCTGTGCAACATTTTCAACCAGTGGGTGGTATAAAGCTTGTTTTTAGGCTGAAGAGATAAGCAGGGAACAATGCCACAACACTTGGTGTTAGCTAATTGGAGAGAGATAAAGTTCTTCATCATGGAGGTGGCTTATAATGCTTGTAAAGGTATGTAACTTAAAGTGCTTTACTATGAAACACAAGAATATTCAGCAATAAAGAGATAAGAAAATGTATAAAAAAGAAGCGTTTGCACATTCATTATGTGAATGTTTGTGTTGGTTTGCCTACAGAAGAAAAAGTAAACTGACGTTGTGATGTGGCCGCATTTTGCTACGTCAAAAACGTTACTTGATTCAGAAATCAATTTAGGAGATATTTGAGATGGTGAATGTCAAAGTAGAACGAATGATCAGATGGCTTAAAATGAAGGCTACATGAAAAGACAAGATAAAGTAGGCCTGTCTTCACCAAAATTTCAAACACACACACACACACTTGTTTCTCTCAATTGTGAGGAATTGCATTGACTGTCATTCTTTTCGGGAAGGCTTATCCTCACTGTACCATACCCATGCCTCATTAAAAACGATAACATTACTTTGTATGTGTAAGTAAGCGTAATGTGCATGCATAGTTGTCCTTGAGTGATAATTTTTATGATTAAATGTGACTAAAACACATTACATGTACATTATGACAGTGTGCCCTGATAAAACAGGTCATTATTCCCTCACTTGGATGGATGTGTGTGTGTGTGTGTGTGTGTAGTAAGTGTTGATACGTGTGTTAGTGTGCGTGAATGATCCAGAAGTCGTAGATCATTTGTTGTGTGTTATAATATTCCAAGCTGTAATTTAACAAATGAAGTCTGTATACAGTATATTGAGACACTGCTGGCTATGGAGTCTCTTCTCTAACCAGACTGAACACCTGAAGGCCTTTGCACCAACTGTCACCAGCAGAGACTTAATGAGGGCCGATCAGTCATTCTGAGGGAACCACAGAGCAGCCCAAATATTCAAAAGCAGAGCAAACCCCTGCAGAGTGGACACCTGTGATGGTGGGTAAAAACTGACATAACATTTTTTATTATACATTAACACATTACAGCATAAGGCTAACTGCAGCCTGTTGTCAGCAGTGCATCATTACACAGACCTGCACAGCACTGGGTACGTAAACCTGATTTTTGGCTCAAGAAAACCACTATGACAAATTCTTGATAGGTCGCGTCAGTGTTGTTGGACAAATATAGTGCATTGTATTATACAATAACTGGCAGCCATCTCACTTGATGCCAGCTAAGATAAAATACTTGATATCAGAGTGTGGGACGTTTCAAGGCGATCTGGTTCTTCCACTGTGTGCTTAAACATCTGAAAATGTAATTCCTAAAAGGTTGTCTTACTTTGAACCAGTGATTTTTGACATTGTGGTAACGTTTCACTACAGCTCAACCTTACAAAATATTTTTTTCTAACAACTTCAGACAATGTTCCTGTGTATACTTTATTTTATGATAATGTAACTGATGACATGACATTTCCTCAAATATTTAAATATGGTCATTGATTATCCCATATTTGAGGACATGTATACCCAGAATGAGATAAAACAAATATATACAGTGACATATTGACTAGAGATTTTTGCACTGGATTTGTTTCCATATTACTAGTGCATAAAAATTGTGACCACGTGATCACAGCACCATTGACCTACACTCTTTTGCAGTCCTCTACCGCCCCCCTCTGGTACATTAATATACAGAAAGGTTTTTTTTTGTACATTTTATGTTATGAATTCATATCACAGTCTTTTTGCTATTGTTAAATTATATGCACATTTATCATCTGCACCTGACTGTGGAAGGACTTTTCTCTCAAGGACAATTTATAATAATTAAGTAATCTGTAATTGCAATGCATCACCTCATCCAAACAAATAAAAAGAATATATACCGTATGTTAGATTTAGCCATTACATTTTACACGTTAAATTCTTGAGAGACCCAACAATTAATGAAGTGTTTCTGCATTTATAAATGGATTGAAGGGCGCCATGTTTTTAACAGATTATACTCATCCCGTTGTTTAGACCCTCACCATTCTCCATGTGGACTGAGCCTTTTATTCCCCAGCGAGACAAACTGTACAATAATTATACAAAGATGACACTCCTTCATTCAACAAATAACGTTGATTATAAGTGGTATTGGAAGCTTCTCCTCCACAACCCATGATGATGATGATGATGATGATGATAATCATGATGATAATGATGATGATGAGTTCATCAACTATTCAGGGGATAGTATTATTCCCTTCTATTATACAACTTGTGATTCATTTGATTAATACTTTGGGACAAACACATACATATTTTTTGAAACTTTTAGTTTCAATTGCCTCATTACAAGGATTCATAGAAAGCAGTAGCTAGTGAAAAATGTCAAGACAGTCTGAAACACACATTTTCTGACATGTTCTGGGGCATTATATTTATTTTAAATCTCTCCCTGACACGTCCGCTTTCCTTTTACTCAATCGAGCAGTCTCATTAATAAATGGGAAAAAAAGGAATGTGGCATTATATGCAAATCAAATGTTAAACATTTCAAACATTTTTGCGGACTATTAAACTGACATTATTCTTCGTCTTTTTCGTTTTCTCATGTGTCCACCTTTCCTTACTAAGTCTACACACGCGCGCTTATAGCCTACTTTTTCATGATGTTCCGCACTGTTCATAATATTAATGTTAATATTAATAATATCATTTTTCAAAGTCCAACACTAAACTTCTTTAATCAAACCAAAACAAACATCTTCATTTTGTGACCCCTCTGACGTCAAGCCTCCAGCTGTAGTTGGTCTGCGCATGCGCCGTGCTGCTGAAGCTAGACTCCCGTCTGCTTTGTTTGGACCATCGATGCTGTTACTTTCGACTAGTCAGCTGCTATTTCTAATAGATTATGGGGAATATTGGCAGGTTATTAGACATTGTTAACGTCTTTTAAGTTCACAGCCAGCGCTTGTTTCGCCGTCCGGACGCTTCAGACGACAGAAGCGAGGTTTCCCTGTATACAAACAAAACGCAGCGAGCTGCTTTTTAAGGTGGCACGCCAAGGATAGCTGCGACTACACGATTTTGTTCCGGTCGCGTTTGTTAAGTTAGCTAACTTCGTGCTGGACGCGTTGTCAGCGATGGAAAACGCCACACAACTTTGTTAGGAGTTAAACTCCAAAACGTTTGCGTGCGAACATGAGAGAAGAGGACAGTTTGTTGTCAGGAAGGCGGCCCATGGCAAGCGAAAGAGGGGGTGAACATCCCTGCAGCTGCCCCTGCTTGACAGAGGAGAAAGGAGCACTTGCTATCAAGAAGGGTGACCTGAGGCCTCCGGGTCATTTGTCCGCATCTCAGTAGTATAGAAACAGACTTTGGCGCAATATGGAGACGGTAGGGAAATTTGAGTTCAGTCGGAAGGACCTGATAGGACATGGCGCATTTGCTGTGGTATTTAAAGGCAGACACCGAGAGGTGAGTGTGGTCATCTATATTACTTTAAATATATATACTCTTGCAAATACCAATGAAATGAAAGGTTGCTTGAATGGTTTGCTTGTGTTGTTTGGCACGAGACGCATTTTATTGACCATCTGGTGTATTTGTTTTCGTTGTACGGCCTTAAGAGGCCTGGGAGTGGGAGCACATACAGGATGTTCCATAAAATGACAAGCAGTCAAAGGATAAAATGCTGAAATACTTTTTAAATACTTGCGATACCTTCCCTTAATTTAGAATATTCACTGTGTGAGGGTCTTTATTTTTCGGCGCGTTTATAATCCAGATGATCCGAGTCTATAATCGTGGCAACATTTAAATGTAGAGCAGCAGACATATTTGTTTCTACCTGAAAGCTCCATACTGATGCCATTAATGAACATGTTGAAACATGTCCTGTACCTGGAATGAAAGAGTATAAATTATAACTGATTTACAGTCATTTCATTACACACTGCAGGTAATATAGTTGAGACAAATACAGTCTTGTAGGCCTGTAGCATGTTTGTTGCTGCATTAGTACATTGGCACAAAGATTAATCCCATCCTCAACACAGGATAATGGCATCTAAAAGCACATGTTGCAATGCATTCATATAGTTCAGGTCAGAAAATGTACTGACAAGGACATTGCAATGGATTGTAGGAAATGTAGTATGTAAGTAAAGAGTCACTGGCTGCTCTGCAAAACCACCATAGTAACCAGACCTCCTGGCTGATTACAGCCTCAGCAGGTGATTAATTCCATCAAGAAGCCCTTCCAACCAGCAGCATGTAGACCATCAGTCAACAAGAGTCCACACGGATGTGCTTTAGTGCGACACCTTAATTATCCAAGTATAATAAATGTGCTAGAATCAGTGATTTTGACAAATAGAGTATGGAGAGACGTGTTGAAAGTGTAACTTATTTGCCAAACACACTGACATTTGTACTGTAGTGCAAAGACAGCAGATCTTCATACACCATACAAAGGAGCAGTGTATCTCATACTACACATACTGCATTGTATTTGTTTTATCCATCCAAAAAAACTGTTTTGCATGTCATTTTTCTTCCTAGAAACATGATTGGGAGGTGGCAGTAAAGTGCATAAACAAGAAGAACCTGGCCAAATCTCAGACACTGTTGGGCAAAGAGATCAAAATACTCAAGGTAAGTAAAGAGTTCAGTGGTTTCCACTTAATAAGTTACTCTATGTACTTAAAACATTATTATAAGAAACACACATGTAGTAATGTGTATAAGCAAACATTATTTCTGTTTAAGACCAAGTAAGAATGACGGCGCTGGGCAAAAACAACACTTTCTGTCAGCATCAGAAGTGGTGAATCTCAGAATTCCTCTGTTCTTTCTCCCGTCAAACTTGCCACCTGGCCATTTCAAAGTGTTTTCATTCAAGTGTTGATCATGCCAGCTCGTGGTGTAGCAATTCAGAAATTTAGTTAGAGTGAATATTTCACTATCTAGAGCTGGAGAGGTGCTATATGCTACAGTGAAATATCAGCGAAGTTTATCTCAATGATCATCTTGCTGAACATGGGAAAGTCACAGTGAAAGCAGATGTTGTTACGTTTTGGGGGGGGGGTTAAGGTACAGCCTTAATAAAACATGATCCAAATATTGCTTATCTCTGCTGTTTCTCCAGGAACTGAAACATGAGAACATTGTTGCTTTACTGGACTTTCAGGTATGTAAAACTACATTCACAAACGGCATCTAGATCACGTCAGGAACAGCTTGATTTGCACAGTGTCGTGCCTTCTGTTTACATGCATAATTATCACACCTCGTATTGTGCCAGTTTGCCTGCCAGTCTACGCTCACAAAGTAGAACAGATTGGTGGTTGCTGGATGTGTCTGTTCCACATGACCCACTTCTGGCTCATGCAGCTTGAACTGTTTTGTTTTCCCTGCTTGTTAAATGAGGCGTTGCTATATTTGTTTGCTCCGTTCATCCGTTCATGCATGTTTTCCTCTGCTCTTCCATGTACAGCAAATCCTTGTAAAGGTTCGGTAAATACTTGTGCCTTTGTGTCCTGTTGAGCTCAGTCATCATCTCCCGTGTTGACATTCTGTCTACGGTCACACGGGCTGTTCCTGCTGGTCTCCTTGATTAGGGCTTTCTGGGAAGTGTAGTGTCTTAACCTTTTACTTGCCTCGAGTATTTCTGCTCATTACAAGATATACAGTGCCACCTTTTCCAGGCACAACACTTTTTCTCATTTCTCATTTACTTGGGTGATTTTCTTTTCTACATTTTGTACGAGCACTGCCTGAGGGAGCCTGACAACAAGAATGTCATTGCCAACGCTGCTTCACTGTAATTGTTGTGCATATGACATATGAAGAACTTAGACTGGGTGTTATGCTCTCGTTCAACCTGTGCATGTGCAGGTATCGATGTTATATATTGACCTCTAAGTGTAGTGCCACACGAGGCAGGTTTTGCATTGAAGGTGATGAATAAGACTCTGCAGTCACAGATGCTCTTGCTTGTAGCCTAGTAACCAGTCTGAAGCTCACTGGAACACCTGCCAGGTAGTTCTGACAACACGACCACCTGCCCCAACACAAGCACACATCTTAAACTCACCAGGTGTTTCTTTTGTCGTTTTGGTTCATGGCTAAAACACCTCCATCTGGTTTGAAAACATCTAATGCACACTTTATGTTAGTTGTAACATCTGACAAGACTGCAATACTGCAACATGATAGTAGTAATTCTGGGCAAGGGGTGCTCTGCTGTGGAAGAAATAGAATTATATTATATAGTATCACTCGTCAGGAACAAACGTGTTACGGGAATGTTGACATGCATCCTGTTTTGTCATAGATTGACACAAATTAGTTCTTAGTGTTGAGGCAATGCTGAACTGTTTAGCTTTTTTTATCCCATATGAAATCTCATATGTGAAAATGTATAAGTATACATATTAAGTCCGGGTGGGAGCAGATACTGCAGGCGTAACTACCAAACCAGGAGATTTGTTTTATTGATTTAAGTTGACCTTTCATCCTCTACCCTTATCTTTTAGTCATCATGCAAAGAAGGATAAAGAAGTCATGACCAATGATGCACACGTGCATATGCTGGGCTAGCTGCTCAAACACTCCAGGGATTTAACTGCTTTGCTTAAAAGCTATTTGTCAAAAACGTAAACAAAAAAAATGTGCGACTGGTTCTAATGCCTCTGCTCTAAAGCAGGAATATTCTACTCTCTTATCTTTATACTGACTCACAGTGGCACCTCTCTCTGGGCATCTAAGATAGTCTGAGCCGGACTCTAAGACCACAGGTTTGTTGTTGCACAGCAGTAGACAGTTTTGATCCTCTGAGCAGGGGATCCTATCATCCAGCTATCTAATTAGGTCCGGAGGAAAGTGAAACCAACCCAAACACTGGACACTGGAGAGATGCATTTTTGCACTTTGATTTTCACATTAGAATTGTTTTATTCAGAGTGATTTAAAAAGGAGTCTCACAGTACCAACATTGTTTTAGCAATGCAACAAGTTCCTATTTTTCTAACAGGTTTTGAGCAAGAACAAATAGCTGATTGGTAGATTGACCAGAGATGATGAAACATTTGACATTTTTATAGACCAAAAGATTAACTGAGAAAGTAATTGGCAGATAAAATGATAATGAAAATAATCAATATTTGCAGCCCTCATGTAATGTTTTATTTAGAGACACATTGTCTCTGCCTTGTGAAGCAAGAAAAAGCCGTCACGACAAAAGTGTTCGGGTGCTGTCAGTATTTTACAGCGATAGCACTATAAATCCTAATTGAGTTTGAATTAATTATTATAAACCTTCGACTTAACGGCAAACTTTTTAGTTCAGTGCTGCAATACTGTTAGATACATGCAACAGAGAGAGACAGCCCGTGGAAACCAGACGGCTGGCTCTCCGACTGAAACTGACAGGCTGGCCGGTGGGTTGCCGTCCACCTTCAATAAAGCCAAAGACAACCAATTTCAAAAGGCCTCACTCAGCTGAACTGTTGAAAACAGTCTGGCCTCTGACTGGTGGATTCAACAAGATACTCAGATGAGGTCAGAGTGAAAGACCGCAGTCATCTGTTGCCATGTGATAAGAGGGCTTTTTTTCCCCCAACCAGACTTCACAGTTTGTTTGTTTTTCAAAACGTGTGCCTCAGACAGCATGAGGATGGTAGAGCAAAGTAGATAATGGAGGTTAAAAAAGTTTCTGAAACTCTTAATCCCCCAAATGTGCAATGTCAAAACGTATCCAAGTTGTTAGTAAATGAATATCTATGTATCATTTGTTGGCGTTGTTGTGGGAGCTTGAGATACAGTTAAATGCCTCTTACTGTCTCTCATTTGTGCACAACTTTAGCATTGCTTTGGTCGTGCTGTTGACATCAGAGCCAACCATTTGATGAATTGTTTTTGGCTCAGTATTAATGTCGCACTGTAGATTGTTACTTTTTAATTATCGGTTATTCAAAGGTATGCAATATTCACAGTAAAGATCAGGCCACATTGCTCCGGTGGTGCCGGAGTCTGGGATAGATCCAGTATTTAGTACTACTGTGCAAAGCTTTGATATTTGTTGGTATCTGCCGTTCTCTTACTTTTCTCTTTTTTTTTTCATGTATCTCCGTGTCTTTCTTTCACAAGACTCAAACTGTTTTTTTATTTTTGTTTTAGCAGTTAATCCTCAATTTGTCTGCAACCATTTAGGCTGCTGTATATTTCTTCAACCCGAATTAGCAGCTTAGTTTGCTCAAACATGATCAGTGAGCACAAGCACCACCTGTTCCTTCTGTCTGTCACTCACACGTGTTTGTTTACCCCCGACTCTTATCTCCTCTCTCTGTAGGAAACTGCCAGCTCAGTGTACCTGGTAATGGAGGTAAGCTCGCTGTGATGTTTGGCTTTGTTTGCTCTGCGCTGTATTGTCTCAGCTCTGATAGGGCCTGGGGCTATAATTAGCTGTGTCCTCAGGCATCAAAGGGGGTAAACATCCAAAGACTGCTAGGTTTTTGCTGTGGCTCGATACAATTTACCTGATGAAGAGCCACAGGTGAAATAATGTTTCTGAATCTTCTAGCTACCTCTTTACTAATACTTTAGCCTTTGGACCTAAGTTGTTTTTTGTTTTTTTTGTTTTTTTCTCCATCCGTGTTCCAGGAAACAACTCTGATTTCTGTAATTTTTAAGGCGTTTGTCTTCCATGCTAGCTTTTCTTGTTCTGACAACATAATTTGCCCTTCTCAGTATTTAAATGCACGCATCGTGTTATTGCTTGGCCGACATTGTTGTTGGCAAGCGAACGTGGAGGTGTTTAGCTAGGCAGCGTACAGTGCTCACCGGAGGCATCAGATCTCAAAATGCAGGGTTCACATTCACCACAAATACTGAAGACTGCATGGAAATCTGAAAATGTATTTATTTTTATTCTTTAGTCTTCCCATGGTGTTCCAGGGGTCCACATAAAGGAATAAAACAACAATTAAACACCACACAGGATCAGCGAAAAGACAGAAAATGTTGTTCATGTAACATTCCCAGTTTTATATCATTTACACAATAATGATGACACAATGTGCTCTGAAGGTCATATAACATGCCGAATCCAATAAAAACATGACCTTGATAGTTAAAAACTGAATTACAGTAGCAGAACACAGATGTAAAATGTATCAACTAAATCTCTAACTCGTTCCTGTTATTATTATCTTCATTGTTTCGTGCTTATCTCTGTGCCATAGAAAAGGAAATTATTTGTGAGGCAGCCTTTCAGAGCTTCACCTGTCGTAACACACATCGTCCTTTCATGGGTTCATTCATGTTGATGCAGGGAATGAGAGCAAGGCTATACATCTGCAAATACATCACTCTCCACGAAATCTCAGCTCTGATCTCTGTTGCTTTCTAGTCCCTTCAGAGACCGGATGATGTCAGACACTTATTTTACACATCAGCCCTCTGTGTTACCTGTCCTAATGTTATTCCTTTTCATCTCTCTCCCTCCCTTCATGTC
This sequence comes from Nannoperca obscura, assembly GCA_036024295.1. Lineage (NCBI taxonomy): Eukaryota > Metazoa > Chordata > Actinopteri > Centrarchiformes > Percichthyidae > Nannoperca > Nannoperca obscura. The sequence goes on along the minus strand of JAVQJL010060888.1, from coordinate 1,932 downwards.
TCCCTTTCAAATCCCAGTACTGCAATGGGGGCGACCTTGCTGACTACTTACACTGTAAGTGCAACAGTTCATCTACTAAACAGATGCTTCTAAATAGAATAATGTAATTAATTGATGGTGAAACGTCATCTTTTTTGTTGCTTGATGACAAGAAAGTGAGAGTCCTAGGGTGCTTCATGAAGAACTCTGAATGCCTCTTTCACTTGTCTAAAAGCCAAGATCATCCACGCTAAAGACAGTGAAAATTATACAATTTAAATATTATTCTATACATTTATTTTTTAATTTTGCAAGGCAGTACTGTTTTATTATGTTGTTTTTTTTATTGATGAGAACTGACCAGAGACGAGTGAGTGCCAGTAAGGATGGATGTAGGGTCACAGTCTGAGCAGGTTGCTCATTGACTTTGCAGCATTGTTAATTGCTCTTACATCTTCACACCGAGGTTCCAGTTTTTTAAATGGCAGGATAAGAGCAATTCACAATCAACTCCCAAATAGAAAGAAATTACAAAAGCAACCCTCAAAAATGTGACAAATACTCTTGGGGTCCTACAATAATGCTAGTTAAGAAATCAAGTAGTAGAAGAGGGAGAATAATATTTCAGTTCTGTTAGACCTGCTGAGAAGATTGTTCAGAGTGCGAATAAAAAAGAACAACTTTACAGTAAAATATAACTGCCCTGAGGCTCAAGCAGCCTTTTATCTGGAGTCCTGAAGACAGAGACAGCTTTGGTGGATCAGTAACACCTTCCGACCCGTGGAGGACCCAAGGCTGAAAATAGACTCTGACATACACTGTAATAAAAACACAGAAACACTCCTGCTGTGTTCTTCTGTCTCTTCAGCACATGCATGCAGTACACCACCTCTTGCAAATGTGCTTTTGACGCTTCATAACAAACTGGGAGAATCATGTTGTTAAAATATAGTCTACAATTCTGTCCAGGTTTGCCACACCAAATGTTTTTTTATTTCAGAGCTCTTAATAGCCAGTACACTCAACTCTTCTGAGGTGGGACTGTCTGTGAGTGTGGGCGGGGTGGGAAATAAGACATCAGCCGTTGGCCGTTTGTAGACAAATCACAGCTGTAGCTGCAAACTTTGTCTGTCAGGTACCCAGAGTCTAAATGGAGCACCTATTCCAATAATAGTCTCTTCCTGTCTGGTTAAAAAAAAGTTTGTTTTTGGATCCACTACCCACTGTGGTCAATGAGCAAAACATTTTTTTTCTGGCCCAATTCGAGCCTGAGCCTGGCTTTAAAAAAGTGGAGCCAGAGAGAAATTTAAGACATGGGAGGGAGTCTCACGTAGAACCATACTGCACCACCTTGAGATGAGGGAGATGATTGGAGGGGAAGGAGAGACGGGGATCAGGAGGTGGCAGTGGGGTGGTGTGAGAAAAAAATACATCTCACAGATATTTTTAGAGGTAAAATGAGATGGTTTTATGTAACATGGTCTGACTCCAGGGCTTGTTTGGAAAACTAGTATGATTTGCATAGATTTGAGAATCTAGGGTCATTCAGTCACTATCTGTCCACCCCCACCGTGTGTCCAACATTAGTAGTTCACACACACATACAGTGTTGGGAAGGTTACTTTTGAAATGTAATAGCTTACACACAGGCTCTGCTAAAGGCGTCTGTTAGCTAGCTACTAGCTAGCAATAAATCTGTCATGAATGGAGATTAAACCTAAATGTACAGCTACTGAACGGACAGCGAGCTAAATATAGAGCTACATTACGTGGTGAGACGAGAGGTCGGCCTAGGATACTTTAGTTTGTGACTGACTGCAGTTACAGGCACTGGCCTGTAGATGTTTCCTCAGGTTTGACATCGAGCATTTTGATGTTGACAGCATTTTCACCTGGTAAACAAACTTTACACTGTACAGTAATGTTAGAGCCTTTTTCTGTTTTCATGAGGAA
>JAVQJL010060887.1:0-11866 GCA_036024295.1 Nannoperca obscura | reverse complement strand
ACTTGTAAGAGATGAATCACAAGTGCTGTAAGTAAGAACATCGCTGCCAATGGCAGAATCCAAAAGAGCATTAAATCTAACAACAGATGATCTTTGTACATTATCACATACAAGACATTCAAACTAAAATACAGTTCCACTATAGTGATCTACTGTGTTCAGCTGCATTCTGCTGTGTTGTACTGTGTTAATCTGTAATCTACTGTGTTCAGCTGTGTTCATTATTACTGTGATGGAAGTTCCTGATATGTAAACAGGAAGGATGTCACAAAAGGAAGGAAGCAGAAACATACAGGAAGTGATGAAACACATCAGCAACAAAAGTACAAAATAAGAGAAAACATTTAACAAAGCGTTTGGAATATAACTCTGAAAGGTTTGTGTGAGGTTAGTCTTAGGTTGAAAGGTAACTAATGATTTTGTGCTCTTGTTTACATTAACTGCTACTAGGGGTGTTTTCAGACCTGTTGCGTTGTTAAGTCTGTTTAAACAAGACCTCCATAGGATCTGACTACAAGACGTACTCTGGAAGTTGGAGTACCTGTAGCCAGGTGAGCTTGGAATTCTGGGATTTGGATGAGTGAAAGCAACAGTTGCTAGAGGTTTGACCTGGACTAACTTCTTGATATTTGGGCAGACAGGTGCTTCTTCACGAACTTCTTCCTGTTGACTTTGTCACCTCTGACACATCTGGCCCATGAGACTGATGTATTTTGGAATTTTTCAGTATAAAAAAACAAAACAAACAATAGCAAAATGCAACAAGTTTACAACTTGTCCTCTAAATCAGACCAGAATAAACTAACTAGAGGTTTGAAAACACCCCCAAAGTCTTTAATAGCATAGTGGTTGTAATATTAAAAGTTTATTTATTAATAGTAAGTCTAAAAGTAATACACCTAAGTATATACATTTTAATCATTTGTTTACCTTTTGTCAGCCATTATCTTGTACTGATCCATATTAGCAGATTTCACCTGAACCTGAAGGTTTTAGAAAACCTGAAGGCGTAAACAAAATCTGCTCTTTGCACAATTTTGATCAAAGGAGGAAGAGAAGCAAAATAGTGTCTGGGAAGAGGTGAAGGGAGAAGCTGAGGGGAGTTTAAACTGAACACTCCAGCTCCACACTGCCTCCTGCTGGACACACTGTCTAACTGCAGGAGGAGAAACGGATTCATAGAAACAATGTTCAAACAGCAGAACAGGACACAAGGTCGACATGCTTTCCTACAGATTCTGATATTCACTCAACTGATGAAAAACACTCATTCATTGACTTTAGGATTAAGGAACATCTCAGGAAGTGATGAAAGTATTCAGATGACCCTCACGTCACACCTGATCTCCCCTGGTTTATCAGCTTCCTACAGCTTTTTGGAGCTGAAGTGTTCAGTTTAAACCGACTCAGACGAGCCATTGTTCAGCCACACTTCCTGTTTCAGCGCTGTGGGGCTGTTGCTGCCAGGTCGCTGTGTTTGCTCCTCATGCGCATTTCCATGCCAACCACCAACCAGCCAATCAGCGTACCACTCTGGCCATGGAGGGCAACGTCCTGCCGGTCAGGTGACTTGTCGAGAGGGCAGGGCTTAAGTTCACCTCATACAGAGGAGATTTAGGAGAGATGTGGGGGTTCAAAAGTGAGATCCCAGAGACCCCGCCTCCTCTGGTGTCATCCCCACTGATGATGTCACAAATCCCTGGCAATGGCTCTAGCGGTGAGGTTGGTGTCTTTACCTCACGAATCGTGATCAACGGTCCCCCTGTGATGACATCATCAGCAGTGGACAGTGGGATGATTCTGACCTGTCTGCCTGTCCCAGTAATCCCTGTTGTCATGGTAACATCTGAGCTGTCATCCCTGGTCATCATGGTGACAACCCTGCCAGAAGCAGTGTCATAGCTCCGCCCCACTGTGTAGTTTTTCACTCTGATTGGCTGAAGAGGAGTTTGGTTTGTTATGACTCCACCCTCCTGGAGCGCACAGGTGAGTAACATCAAACACACACACACACACACAGACTGATTAACCAATGATGTGATAGGAGGAGAGGTGGGGTGAGTAACACCTGGATGATTTAGGCGGCTGTTAATGTTTGATTCTCAGTGGACCTACCGGTGTTGAGCTATTATCCAGTGGGAGGGCCTGTGAGACAGGCAAACAGACAGAGAGAGAGAGACAGACAGACCATAAACTGACAGACCCTGCAGTTTTGGATCTGTTCCAGAAGTAAGACAACGTCATTCAGAATCAACTCTAATAACCAAAGATCCAGAGAACATAGACTTTCTCTAACGTCATATGTTTAGACCCGGACGGCAGATTATTCACAACCATCAAAATCATTGTTGATTCAAGATTTATGTTTTTGAACAACCTTTGACGTACATCATTTGCCATAAGCCCACAGACCCTCTCAGGCTTAAGGTCATGCTTCACATCTGCAAAAGTCAGTTAACATCAGTGAACCTGCAGCTGGTTTGAATAGGTCTGAACCTGCGTGTGTGTGTGTGGAGCTGTGTTACATGTATTCAGATGGAAGCGTGTTTCATAGATACAGTGAGAGTCTCTCCTCACCTCGTCTGGTTCCAGCGGTTCAATCATTGGGGAGTCGTCGATTCGTCGTAGAGGTGAGGAAGCCAGGCGTTTCTCCCACTCTGTTAGCCCTCCTCCTCCTCCTCCTCCCTCTAAGAAGGAGCGTCTGAGAGCGCTGATGGTGCTCTGAGGTTTCTGCTCCTCTTCTGGACTCTCCAACATCTCCTGAGGACCGACAGCAGAGACAAACACTGAGTCTCTAGCAGGAGACAACTGCATATCATCAGTATTATAACATCAACAAGACAACAATCTTACCTGAGTTTTCAAATCTTCATCCTGATCCGACTGTAAGACAGAGAGACAGGCAGACAGGAAAGCAATGAGGCAGGTTCACGTTTTTCCATTCATCCACGAACTAGTTCAACTATGAGTATGTTGTGTTCAATGTAAACCCAACATGGAGGTCAGCTGCTGCTGAACTTTCACATTTCTTTATCATGTTTAACTTATTCAACTTGCTGCTGTAACTTGCTGTGCAACCACGGCAACCGAAGGCACTTCAGAGAAGGAAACAATACCGGAGCTGATTTATTGAACTGTATCAACAACGTCATGATGCATGAACATTTCCTGTGTTTCAAAATGTAACCGGCAAATGATCTGCTGTTGTGATGAGATCAGGGGTCTGTAATACGAAGTAGGATTTGGGGTTAGCGAGGTAACTTCAGGTTTAACTTAACTTCTTACTGGGGTAAATAGCCATGCTAAATTGCACTGCACACCTAACCCGCTCCACAGCACTGAAGCCTTGTACTTGTTGTACTTATAAGATCTGACAGTAAGCTGACAGCTTTGAATTCTGTTTTTTTATTTATTTTCTATTGGCTCAGAGTCGTTTTGACACCACCGGGGTTTCAGCTGCAAGAATCAAGCCGTGAGAATACATCCAAGCAACACATGAATTAATGGACAACACGCATGTAGTGACAGTCAGAGCTGCTGGTGTCATAATGATGGAGCAGTGATATTATGGCTCATGGCTAGATGAGATCGATAGATTAGGAAACCGTGGGTTGATTTACAGAGTTTATAACCAGTGTGGCGTGATGGCAGTTGTTAGGCCAGATAACAAACAGATATCCAGGTATGTCGAACATAGCACAGGCCTTAGGTGGAGAACAGCTGATGTTAGCAACTGATTACACATCAGAAGTACCTCAGTCCCCGTCAGGTCTCCGTCCACAGCTGTATCAGTCAGCTCAGTCTAAAAACACAAACATATGTATTTCTTTAATATTTGTTACAGTGTTAAGTTTGTGAAAAGTGAGACAGGTGTTTGCTACCTTGGTGTCCTGTTTCTGAGGAGTCGGAGGACTCTGCTGAGAAATCTCTGTAGCTCTGGTCTGCTCCTCCTCCATCTCCTCTTCCTCATCCTGCTGCTGTACCTCCTCTTTATCCATATCCATCCTCTCCTGCACTTTCTCCTCCTCTACTACCAGCACCTCAACTAGAAGACAGGAGACAAGGAGAGGAGAGAGGGGGCAAGAAGAGAGAGAGACAAGGACAGAGGAGAGGAAAGAAGGAAACAGAAGGAGTTGTCAGTTGGTTTCACAGTTTCAGACACCTGGTCTAATGTCTACAATTATTGGTTGTTTTCAGTACCTTGCTCCGCCTTCCTCTCCTCCGTCCTCCTCTCAGGTGTTACTGTGGTGATGAGGTCACTGACGGCGATGGCTTTAGATGCTCTGTACAGCCCCGTACCCATATCTAACACACACACACACACACACACACACACAACTGTGATGTCATTAACCACGGGGGGTGGGTGGGTAGCAAACATCAGCCAGTAACCATAGCGACCACTGGGATGCAGTCAGCCATCTTTTTCTCATGTTTATCAGCAGCAAAGCATCACGGCCGCTCTTGCAAAGACAACGGCATGTTCAGCCAATCAGAGCTCAGAGGGCATGCAAGGCAGCCTGGGCCAGTCAGCCAATCAGCATTCAGAACGACCATGAAGCCCTGACCTGTTATTATCTAGCATCACACTGCTTGTTCACCAGGATACAAGCAATGCTAACCAAAGCAAACAATATTCACAAACATAACAATGGCACAAATGCTAACAGTGCTAACAAGGCAACAATATACTCAGAGATAACAAAGTTCACAAATCTAACAATGCTAATTATGCTAATAATGCCAACATCACCCTTAAAGAGTCAGACCTCCTTCCTGTTGAGCTCACAAGAAACATCAACAGTTGACTGGAAAGGGGTGGAGCTAAAAAAAAAATTGCAGCCTCTTACCAGGCTTATCATTTTCTGTCCATATTTTAAGACAAGTCCGTTTTGTGAAATTCTCTCTCTGATCGTGTTATTGATGACAGGACAGAGGTCTGACCACATATTATTACATCTGCAGAAACAAAAGAGCTGATAGGTCAGTAATCAAAACATCAGGACACAGCATTCCCCGACGAGCTGCATGAAGTGAAGCATTCAAAGCTGTGAGCAGTACTAATACAGTACTACTACAGCACAAGTGTTACTGCAGTAATGAGCTCTACCTGTGTGTGTACCACCGTTGGCTTTGGGGGATGCTGTGATGGCTGGAGAGCCAATCAGAGAGGACGTGGGTGTGGCCCTTGAAGCTGAGGACCATTCAAAAACTCTGGTCACCAACAAGAACAAAAATGAACTGACCTTTCACAGAGTGGGACTTCTGCACCTTAAACTACTGCTACCACTGAGACCTGTAGTACTACTACTACTACTGAAACCAGAACTACTGGGACACCAACAAGTCCAAGAAACAACTGACCAATAAAACCATAAAACCTGATGCCCCAAAACAGGAATGGTACTGCTGGTTCACCACTTCTGGTACTAAAACTACTGGGAACAGCACTTCTACTAATGAGATCAAAACTACAATTTCTGGGACCAGCACTACATTGATGGGGTCCAGACCTACAATTACCACTGAGATCAGTACCGCTACTAGAGGGACCCGTACTACTACAACTACTGTAGGGAACACTGGGACTACTGGGACCAGGACTACACTTACTGGCACAAGTAATACAACTATGACTACCAGGAACAGTACTACTACTACTGCTACTACTACTGCAACCAGTATTACTGATACACAGACCAGTACAATAACCACTGGGACCTGAACTATTACTATGGAGACTCCTAGGATAAACACTACCACAGGGACCAGTACTACTATGATCAGTATGAGTACCTCCATCCAGGCTGCGACTTAGTATGTTCCTCTTGCTGATGCATCGTGGGAAATGCGGTGCAGGTCTGGATATCTGAGCGCTGGCTCTGCGACTCTGAATCTGAGTCCGACCGCTGTAACGAAACTTTGAACCCAGAGACAGCAACTTCTTAGGGGTCTCCTCTGGAGACACCAGCCTGAGAGACAGACAGGAAGAGAGAGGGCAGACTGTTGTCAGATCTCAAAGAGTGTCTCTCGTTGTGTCATATTAAGCCATCTTGTTTCATGCGACATCATATCACGTTACATCATGTTTCATCACTGACTGACCTGAAGAAGGAGTGATGCTCCACACACACCTTCCACAGTCTTTTAGCTGCTCTGTGGTTCAACAGCTTGAAACCAATAGTAGACTCAAACTGGTCAAACTGGAGACAGACAAAAAGACTCAAACTGGTAAAACTGGAGACAGACAGAAAGACTCAAACTGGAGACGGACAGATCACTGATAGATCAAGATCTTTTTACGGTTATATTTGTTTTTAAAGATAACAGAAAATAGAATGTTTTGTGATCTTTGCTAACATTTTATTTTCTGTCTAGATGTTGAAACAACTGTTGAACAACTTGGTTCAGAGGAAGATTTGTGAATTACTGTACGTGTAGATATCTATGGGCTGAAGACGAGGACGGCGTCTTCTTGCTACAAGTGTGTTACATTTACAAGAACAGGCCATATAATCTTAGTGACAATGGACGCACTAAACAGTCTGCTCCAGTGAATGATTGTGACATGTATAGTGAAATTGAAAGTGCCATGCTGTTTCCAGGCCCTAAACCAGCCTGATCAGGGCGTGGAAACGCCTCTGTATAGCCTTCATTCAGGATGTCATGTCTGAAATCTTCTTGTCTCACCTCTCCAGGTCGGATCTTGATGTAGAAGTTGTTCCTTTTGTATGAGATCTTCAGGATCTTTGGCCACGAGAATCTGTTGATCCTCAGTCTGTCTCTGTAGACCAGCAGGCCGCTACTGCACACGCCCAGCATGATGGCCACACCCTCCGAATCCTGCACACACACATACACACACATGCACACACGCGCGCACACACACACACACACACACACACAGCCCATGGACTCATGAATGACTAAAATGGAAAAAGTAATTTTATGTCCCTTTAATGGTCCAGTGTGGAGGATTTAGTGGCATCTAGCAGTGACTGACATTCTGAGGTAACAAAAAATCTACTTTCATATTATTCACAACAGATGAAACCTTCACTGCACAACATAGAGCAACAATCTACCATTAAATCACAATTACAATACAAAAATAAATTACAGTTACACCGAAAATTTTTATTTGTTTTGCTCAAAATTAAGAGCCAATCAGCTCTTTGATCAGACGACAACCAGGCGTTTCCCATCATGCCCTGCGTCTTGCAGTCGGTGAAGAGCAGCTGCAACGCCTGGCTCTAAAAACTGCGACCGCCTCGATCACACAAATCACAATCGCAGGCCTGGGTATTTTCCAATGAGCCGAATGACTTGTCACGTTTGGTTTGGCAGATGGTGTTTGCACGTTTATCAGTTACGGCATAATAAATGATAATACATTTTTTAATAACTTTAGATGAGTGGAGTCATGGCACAGGAGGTCTGGCTCTCAGAACACATGGTTTGCTGTGGATTATGGGTATTGTAGGAACAGCTGAGAGATGAAAACGATGTTTTCTGAGCCAAACACATAGAAGACGTGTGGAACATATAAAGGAATGACTGAATGATGACATCCACAACAAGGACACGATGTTATGTGTGCGTATTCATACAAACACACCTACACACAGAGGAAACAGTCTTACCTCTGACTTAGCTGAAGGCAAGCAATCAAAGCGGCTTCCTACCATCTACTCCATTCAGACAGACAGATAAACAGACAGACAGACAGACAGACAAATAAAACAAAAGATAGAAAAGAAGAACAGCTGGACTAAATGGGAAAATGTAGCACGCCACTCAAAGATAGCAATGCTAACAGTATTATTAGTCCTAGACTTAGGATAGATAGATTGATTGATTGATGGGTAAATGTGTTTCCACAGAGTAAATAGTGTGCCTCTAGAACACTGATACATTTGCATTTGCATACAACATGAATGCATTTGTACAGAAAACATGGTGCGTTATTAGGATTAGTGAACTAGTGTGGCACAGCTATAGCAGGAGGTTGTGTATCAGTGACCACATGGGAGTAAAGTGAAAGATGATGGGGTGTCCAGGGTCATGTGCCCAGTGTGGTGAATCTGGGATGGGGAAAGTTAAGGAAGTGTAAATGGACATAGAAAGTGTTCAGGCCTTCAGCTAAAGTGACCGTTTTGTGGAGAAGGTGGGTCTTGGGTCACACCCAGTGAGAGTATTTTGCTTGTTTGCTTTTCAAATTGCTAAACTCCTGTTCAAGTTTACCTTTGTATCTTAGTTAGGTTAAAATTTAAAACAAGGCTTTAGTGTTTTAATGTTATCATTTTGGATTTGAGGGAACACAAGTCTTTATGTTTAAAGGCATTTTGTTTCCTTAAACTGTAATGCTACTGTCATGTTTCCTTAAACACTCCATTTAAGATCTGCCATTCCTCTTCTGTCCACCAGGTGTACTCCGTGAGTTCCTGACTTTCCCAGTCACTGGATCCTCCACCTGTCTGCACACCTGCACCTTATTATTGCCCCATTAGTCTCACAGTTCATCTGCTTGGCCAGTAACTTTAGTCATTACCCACATAGTGTTTCCACTGGATCTGATTTGTTTTTAGATTTTCCTGCCTCATCTCTTCTGATATTGTTTGATTTCCTACCTGCTACTGACCTGCATCCTGCTTCCCAAGTAAGTAAAGTCTGGTTTAATTGAACTGCTTTGATTAAACTATAGAATCAAACACTGGATGTCTTTTAGGTCAGTCTTTTGAGTGTAAACTACTGCAGACATTTAAAAATATTTCCAAAATGTCACTGTGCAGTGTAATTGATCTGTGATCAGTGTGATCAGATCTGCTGTTGATTCAGATCTGACTGACATGAAGCAGAGCAGAACCAGAGTTTAGTCTGCAGGCTTCATTCATTCATATTATGGAAAAATCATTAGTCAACCTGAGCGCTTGCGCGCGCACACACACACACACACACACACACACACAGATTGATGATAGACAGGAAGTGGGTCATGTATGGGTGATTGATTAGACTGTTGAGGAGCAGAACATCAGCAGCACTGATACACTCATTGTGTTCTGTGTAGTTTGAGTTATTTTAAGTCCAAATGTATCTATATTCATAATTTACATAAGTATGTAATGTAAAGTCAACTTTGTCAATTTTTGTGCAGTACATAAAGTGAAATTGAAACATTCTTCAGTTTCACTGTGTACTAAACTATATAAAGATAACTAAACATTTTAAAGAGTTAACCGATATCTAAGATTTAAACAATAAGATGGACAACACTTATGTTGTCAACCCAACCGGTCGAGGCAGATGACCGCCCACCTAGAGCCTGGTTCTGCTCGAGGTTTCTACCTGTTAAAAGGGAGTTTTTCCTTGCCGTTGTCGCCTGGTGCTGCTCATGGTGGGATCGTTGGGTCTTTGTGTGTGTGGAAGTTGGTCTCGACCGGCTCCATGTGATTGAGCCCTGAGATAACTCTGTTATGATATGGCGCTATATAAATAAAATTGAATTGAATTGGATTGAATTGGAAGCTGCTTATTTGACTCTTTCTAGACTTGGTGAGGATGAAATGCAGAGGAAGAGAAGACACATAAGGCCTAGAGCAAATGGAAATGCATCTACAGGAACCCAGTGTGCTTGTTGAAGGTGACGTGGAAGAGTTCATTATTAACAAGCACAATAACCTTTCAGGACATCATTAAATGATCTCCAGTGAACGGAGCGTGGTGTACTGGAGAAGAGTGTGTCGTGGTATACAGGTTCTTTCCCTGTGCTAGTTAACCTGTTCTTGCTGTTATGTGAACTTTTAACGTGTTGTTATAATCACATGCTGAACTGTATGTGAGAGATTCTGCCCGGACCTGCCATTACCTGTTACCTGTCTACCTGCCTGCCGTACTGTACCTGAACTACTCACTGTAACAGATCCATGAATGCTTAAGATTAAAGTGAGGACTGTGTTCTGTGGTTCTGATTTCACTGCATTGTGGAGAAGAAACATTAGTGTCATGTACTCCAGTCACAGAGCAGACTGGCTAACTGTAAAGAAATGAATGGATGAATGAATATGTGACTGAGGTATATGGGAGCACAGCAACAATTGAATCTATGCAGTGAATTAAATGTATGCAGTGTTCGTACAGGTGAGACGTTTTCACATGTAACCTGTGAAGCGATGGTCAGGTCCAGCAGCATTAACACGCCTCCAGAGTCGCTCTAATCTAACACCGGAGCAGATTATTGGTCAGTTGTGCAGAGTTAAAGCAAGCACAGATATGATTTATTCCATACAGCTCCATAAAAATGTTGACACAATAGAAAGCAGCCAGTGATATGATGGAAGTAATACTTATGATGAAAACTAACACAGAACAAGTGGAGATCTGAGGGACTAGGAAATTACATTTATCTTATAATAAATGTATATATGTATAATATATACACATATACAATTTATATAGTTTAATATAAAAAAGAAGGCAAGTTAATCAGCTTTATAAACCAAATATGTTTTTATTTTCATAAATTGTCAATTGGTTAATGGAAAAAATAATCAGATGACTAATGCAAAATAAAAGATAGTCATTAGTTGCATTTTAATACAAAATAGTCCTAAATGTGCTTCATCTCAACCAACTACAACTGTGAAATCTTGCTGAATAATAATTATTCAATGGTAGAATATAATATAACAGTCACAGGGGCCATGTTTCTGCAGCTAGTACTGTTTTAAAGTACATTTTATTCGGTGGGTGGGCCCAAAGTTATTGTTACACCTCCGGTACAGTAGGTGCCGCAATGCGTTTCTAATGGGACTGACGTTTACAATTAAACTGCAGACTCGTGTTTCCTTTTCCGGGTTAGGTTCACTAAAGGTAAACAAACGCACGGTAATGACATCGAAACATATTTTTAGCATTTAAACTGGTTCGCATCAGTTTATGTACAGCACACGCTCGTTCTTCAGTCTGAGGAGCACATTTTAAAACCCGGATAACAGGAAGGTAAGTTCACCCGCACAGTGGCTGCATGTGGAAAAGCTTAGAACACGAGGTAAAACTCCGTTAATATAACTAATAATTGAATGCTCCCATGAACATTGCCAGGCTTACAGTTTTATTATAACTGGTTATATTACCTTAAAATAATGGGTATGAGCTTTTCTTTTATTCGGCATTAATCAAATGTACTAAACAGCAGTTATTTTGGAATAATTGTAACCTATATTGGTCGTTTCACGTGTGTCAACCGGAGTTAGCTAACGTTAGCGGTCACTACTGCGTAGAGAGAGGTGAAATTTATTTTAACTATATAAACTGCTTAGTGGACCAGCAGCATGCCGAATTTACCAATAGACCCTGACCCTTCATCAGAGACTTCAAAGTCTCCCAGTATCATATGTTTCATGTTCAACAAGAGTAAGGTACACCTATTTCTCGGAATAAGTGAACCAGATTTGATGCAGTTACATTTTTACAGCATGCAGCGTATCGACGCTGCCTATTAAAAGTTTTTTTTTAATGTCTTAATGATTCGTCTATGCAGGTTCAACAAAATAACCCCAATCCTTAAAATGAAATGTTTAAAATTGTCCTATATTGTAATTGATGCCTTTTGCCAGTGTTATTGCTGAATCTGTTTTTAATGTGAAAGTTACAGTTGAAGTTTAACTGAACCAGTTGGATTTTTTCTGCCCTCCAAACCAAGACTGCCCGTTTTAAACAATTCAATTTATTTATGTAGTGCCATATCCTAACACAGTTATCTCAGGGCACTCTATGATATATATATATATATATATATATATATATATATATATATATATATATATATATATATGAGGCTATATAGATAGAGAGCAAGAGAGAG
>JAVQJL010060884.1:0-11167 GCA_036024295.1 Nannoperca obscura | reverse complement strand
CCCCCCAAACCCGCCCATTTGCCATTTTTAATAAATATGGGGCAACCCCCCCCCCCCCCCCCCCGCCACGCTGTGTGTAGTGGAATGGTTGGACAGTGCCTGTGCCCTTGAGGCGTATTTAGTGAGGTTATCTGTCCTGTATTGTTAGTTTGAGAACAAGAAGGCGTGTCGCGAACCCGACCGGTCGAACAAGAAATGTCTGAACCCAAGGCAGACGAACCCAGAAAGCTGCCATTCACCTTGTCAGTCACGTCTGTAACCTTGAGGTTGTTGTTCAAACTCAGGTGGAGTTTTCACCGCGTGGAAAGTGTATGACAACGACACTGGGTGATGTAGACACTTAACTCGAAGGTCCAAAATGATTTATTATTAAAAGCTTTTTACTGTTTTGTCTTCTTTTTGCGCAGACGCGTAATGAAGACACCTGGATGTGTTACCAAGGCTGAATAGAGGAGTCAGCTGGAGCTACATCTCCCTATTCTTCTCACACAGTAATTGATATGTCACTTCATTCTACACAGATGAGGAGACACGGTGTGTGCGCGCGGAATATGCTCCCTGCAAGACACTTTCATTAACATGTCAATTAAAATGCAATCTCACGTCGTCTCGTTTCATTTCCCGGCTGCCAAGTATTACCTCGGGCGGCACAGTTAGAATAAATTATGGCCGTAATTGTAAAAAAAGACAACGTACCGTGCGACACGCGTAGTAACTAAGAGGGAGAAGGAGCTCAGTTTGTGCTCAAGTTGACTTTAAGCCTGTCTGGATGCGCGATTTGACCTTGAATGTCACAGTCTAGATTGTTGTCAGAGAGGAAAGTGATGTGGTGGTTTTGTCGTGGCAGTGGGTGACACGGGCGGGATTTAAAAAGGGCAACATTTTGGACCCTCGCGTCCTTTAACGCCGATTTCTCCGTACCTCGCATGGAGTTGTCGCTCCGTTGTTCACGGACGCGCTCCGGCTTTGCGCGTTCCACGAGTTCTCCGCGCTCTTCGCCTCGTTGTTCCTCGGCGTGCTGCCGGGGCTGCAAGGCTTCAGAAACATAAAGTCACTTTTGGCAGACTCGGGAGTCAGGCACACTTTGTAGCAGTATGACTGGGAGAGGCTGCTGTTTCCGTTCCCCTCCATGCAGTTCGTGGGCACTTTGGCTGCGGATGAAATCTGCAGGTTGAGGTTAGATTTTTTGAACACCTCCGGGGGCGGCTCCGGCTGAAACCCCCCGCAGCAGCAGCAGGCGAACGGGGGCAGGTTGTATCCGCTCATGGTCTCCCTGTCCTTGTAGCACTTCACCGCAGCCAGCACGATGATAGCCACCAGGAATATCAAAGATATCGTGCTCAGTGACACGATCAAGTAGAGAGCGAGGTTCGAGGGAGGCTGCGGGCTGAGCGTGAGGTCTCCGAAATCTGACAGCGACTCGGGCACGCTGTCCACCACCGTGAGGACAATGGAGACGGTGGCGGAGAGCGGCGGCTGCCCGTTGTCCTTGACTAATATCACTAGTCTTTGCCTTGTCGCGTCTCTTTCCACTAGCCGGCGAATAGTCCTGATTTCGCCCGTGTACAGAGCCACGCTGAACAGCCCCGGGTCGGTGGCGTGCAACACCTGATAGGACAGCCGGGAGTTTTGCCCCGCGTCCGCGTCCAAGGCTGTTATTTTGGTAACCAGGTACCCGGCGTCAACTGAGCGAGGGACCACCTCTGTGGCCACGGTGCCGTTCTTGGGCAGCGGGGATACGATAACGGGCGCGTTGTCGTTCTGGTCCAAGACAAAGACGTTGACTGTGATGTTACTGGCGAGAGGAGGGAAACCAGCGTCTTGCGCCTGAACCAGAATCTGAAAGTTTCTGAGTTGCTCGTAATCGAAAGAGCGCAACGCGTAGATGTTGCCGTTGTCCGAGTTGATCGAGACGTAAGTGGACACGGGCATGCCCTGAATCTGACCCTCGAGAATAGAATAGGACAGATAGGCGTTCTGGTTGGAATCGGGGTCGAACGCGGTCACGGAGCAAATGGAAGCGCCCGGGGCGTTATTCTCGGTCACATAAACCGTGTATGAAGGTTGAGAGAACCGCGGGGGGTTGTCGTTAATGTCAGACACTTGAACCAGGATCGTTTTCCTGGTGGAGAGCGACGGGGAGCCCAAGTCTCGCGCCGTGAGGGTGATGTTGTACTCGGACACCGCTTCCCTGTCCAGGAACTCGCTCGTCACCAGCGTGTAATAGTTTTTAAAAGACGAGTGGAGCTGTAAGGGCACGTTGCTCGGGATTTGACAGTCAACGTTCCCGTTCTCCCCCGAGTCCCGGTCCATCACGCTGATAACGGCGATCACCGTGCCCGGCGGCGCGTCCTCCTGCACAGGAGTGGACACCGACGTGAGGATGACCTCGGGCGCGTTGTCGTTCACATCCAGGATGTCTACCAGCACTTTGCTGTGAACCGCCACGGCCGAGGGTCCCCTGTCTTTTGCCTGGACATACAGCTCATACACGCTGGCTTTCTCGTAGTCCACAATGCCCTTCACTCGGATTTCGCCCGTGTACGGGTCCACGTTGAACAGTTCGCGCACCTTGAGGGGTGCGTGCCCGCTAAACGCGTAGGTCACCTCCCCGTTCGAGCCCTCGTCCAGGTCCGTGGCGTTCAGCTTCAGCACCAGCGTCCCCCGCGGCGCGTTCTCCACCAGGCTCGCCCTGTAAACCGAGCGGTCAAACACGGGCACGTTATCGTTTGCGTCCAACACCGTAATCGTTATCAGCGCCGTCCCAGAGCGCTCCGGCGACCCCCCATCAACGGCGGTCAGAACCATTTCGTGCTTTTTCTGCTGTTCCCGGTCCAGCGGGGTGTCCAGCACGAGCTCGGCAAACTTGCTTCCGTCGTTGCGCGTCTGGATGTTCAGGACGAAGTGCTCGTTCGCGCTCAGCTGGTAGGAGCGCAGAGAGTTGGTGCCCACGTCCTGGTCCTGTGCGCTCTCTAAAGGGAAACAGGAGCCGGGCGCAGCCGACTCCGTGATGTCAAGATTAAACTCGCTCCATGGGAAACTGGGGGAATTGTCATTCACGTCCAAAATCTCCACTTCCACCCTGTACAGCTCTAACGGGTTTTCGATGACCACTTGTAAGTGTAAAAAGCAGCCCGGGCTTCGCTCACACAGCTCCTCTCTGTCGATCTTTTCGTTGACAAAGAGGATGCCGTTCTCCAAGTTTACTTCCAAATACTGCTTCTTCGCGCCGGAGACTAAGCGAAAGCGACGGGCTGACAGCTTGGCCACGTCCAAGCCCAGGTCTTCGGCGATGTTGCCCACGAACGCCCCGTGCTCCAGCTCTTCGGGAATGGAGTACCGGATTTGCGCCAGAACCAGGTCCACAACACACGCGCACAGAAGCAGACAGACGACCAGCCCGGTCACCGGTACCCAACATAGTCTGTGATCCATTTCAGCGGCGTGCGTAATGGAATCACCTCATCCAGACATCTGTCGCTTCATAAAGCCATTTACAGCTTCAAAGTACATTGATTAAAAAAATAAAATTTAAAAAAAGCAGAACCTGTCCCCAAAAATCTTCAGATCTAAGTTTGATCTAACATGCGCGTATGAATAACTTTCATGGGTAGTTGAGATGAGGGGACGGAGAGAGGATAGGAGAGTGAAAGCGCCTCTCTCCAGCTCTGCTGTGCTCCGCGCGCAACACCGCTGGTGTGTGAACGGGGGAGGCTCGCGCTTTGATTTTCCAGTGTATTAGACACTCGGAGGAGCTGGTGGGGAGGCGTGTGTGTGTGAGTGAGTGAGTGAGTGTGTGTGTGTGTGTGTGTGTGTGTGTGTGTGTGTGTGTGTGTGTGTGTGTGAGTGTGTGTGTGTTTGAGAGAGAGAAAAGAGAGAGAGAGAGAGAGAGAGAGAGAGAGATGGAGAGGGGGTGGACGAAGCTTCTCGCAGCTCCGTATTGGAGGACGCCAACGCGAAGTGCGACTCTAATTACTGTAGACATTTAACCCTTTCACATCCTCGTGTCTGTTCCTCTGACCCATTAAAGAGACGAGAAGGCGTACGTTTGACACCAGACGTCAGAGCCAGATTTGGATTAGGGGACAAATTGTGTTGTGGGTGTCGTTTTCTAGGCTGCATTTAACAGACGAGGATGGACACGGATTTGTCACGGTGACCACAGTGCCCTTTAGGCCCTGGATGGCAACTAACTATATTTCCCTTTGATTTATTATAACCCTCATTATAGCTTCAGTGAAGAATGAACTAGTCTTCCGGGGTTCCACTATTACGTGTTGCACTGCAGAAAACAGAAACACACAGGCCTCTGCACTCATTCGCTGTGCCTCAAATGAGCCATTGGCCACTGCCAGTAGGCTCCTGGGAGTCTGTAATGCTTTTTAATGAGAGGCCTTTGAAGATGCAAAAAAAAAAAGAAAAACAGTCCCATTCATTAATCATCACACACGAAATTGGGTTTTTACGAAAAGAATCTTTGATGGGTCAGGATAGTCACAATTTAATCAACATTTAAATGAGGGCGAGCCACATTTTGGAGCTTACTATGATTACAGTGACCATCACGAGCGGGCGAGACACTCATACGAATTTGTATTACACAGTTTTAATTCACTTCAGTTGGCCTTAACATGCACTAACACCAATCGACATAAAAGCAATGTCATAACGCCTCAATAATACTTGTCTCTAATCAGGTATTATAGTTGGGATTACAGAAATACCCATAGGTAATGTGTTTACAGTTTGGAGATAACAGAAAAAAGGGCGAGCATGGGTCCTGAGGGATGTTTCTGAGGACTATAAGTGACTTCAGTGGGTGACAGTACTGCCGCTGAGCTCTATAGTTGCTGTAGGACAAAGAGGGCAACTCAGGCCTCTTTAGAGTGCGGCACATGTTTGTTCGGATCTAATCTTTTCCCAGTTAATCCTGGTCAGTTAGACAACCACTCATCCACGGAGAGAGGGGAAGAGAGAGCGAGGGAGAAACTAAAGGATGCCTTTGTGGATTCTGGTTCGTCTCCAGACAGACACGAGTGGCATCCTAATGTAAAACGGTGGCTCGAAATGTGAACGTCTCTTCTTGGGGACTGACGACACACAGCCCTCGGACCCCGAGGCGACTGTGGGCTCGTTAGCTACTAAAAAGAAGAAGAAAGCGAGAAGGAGATGCGGGAAGCACAAGAAACAAATAGGCGATCTCTACTTCCTAGGGGCAGCATGTTCTTTTACACTAGATGTTACATTTTGTGTTAAACGGAGCCCAGAACCTGATGACTGCGTCCCCTGTCGAGAACTGTGCTGGTGGTTGGTCCTCTGTGAGAATGATCAAGGAAACTAAGGGATGTTGCTGTGATCTTTTCACTAGTGGGAACGCTTCAGTTTGGAGATAGTGGTTGTTTGTGACATTTCTCTTTTAGGCTATGAGAGAATAATAACTGGAGGAGTCAGGGAATGGAGGTGGGGTGTTGTATTCAGTCCAGTATGTAAAGGAGCTGGGTAACAAAAGGGCAATAGCTTATGTCTGAATAATAGCCGCAATGCTAAAATGCTCATTATGGAATAAGATGTTGCATAATAAGTATCACGTACTTTCCCTGGGCACAAACAAATGTTCCCCGACCTATCTCTCCCAACAAGCAGCCCCCGAAATCCAACATCGTCCCCTTTTCAGGAAAAAAAAAAAAAAAAAACTAAAATCCGCAGGTTTAAATAAGCAGAAAACCCAATCTGCTTGCAGACTTAACCTCAAGCAGATGGTTAAGCTTCGCCAGAAATGATTACATTTCTGGAAAAGAAAAAAAAAATCACCACCACCAGTTCCATTGCTTTACCCTTCTTTTTAATTAACGGAGTGAAGGATTAGTGTGCAGCTATCCGGGATCAACCGTTCTCCGACGGAAGAATACAAATGTTTTGTGATAAATAATCCCAAAGCACTCCGGCCGGCGGTCCCTCGGTGCCTGTTACATTAACATGCATTACACGGAGCATTAAGCCGGTCTCATCCGCCCCTATCGCCTCGCTCACCCCATTGTCCGACAGGAAGACGGCCATTACTTTTCTCTGAACTACCGCTCAACAGCCACCTGACCGTGACCCGGTGCTCCGCACTCTGACGTGAGGGCCACAGGAGGGGAATCTGGCTGCGGGTCAAGGATGGCAAATGACTCATTGTTTGGAACTTTTCTTTACTCGTTTACATCCTTAAACATAAAGAAAGAAGCATATGTTTACTTTCTTTCTTTCTTTTTCCTTCCTCCAAGGGATACCACTTGAGCAGGGACAGGCTACATTTCATTTGACCCTTAATGTGCACACGCGAGGACAACTGAGTCATTGCATTTCGTTTGTGATCTCGTGGCACCATCTACTGGGAACTGTCGGATGATGTAAAAACGTGTGGAAATAAGTTGTCTTATTGCAATGACAATCTCAGCAACAGGGTGTTGAGCGTTTTAACAGCACTGTTTTGGTTTTTCAAGCACAAAAAAATTATAAAAATAAAAGTGTTGCTTATTTTATGATATCAATATACAGCACCAGTCAAAACTTTGGACACACACATTTAAGTGAATGGGAAAGTGTGACTGTAGATAATCAGCTTTATTGGCCGAGTACGTTGCCACACAAAATGAATTTAAATCAGGTTCTACGTTTTTTTTATATACTAACTTATGCAGGCGACACACGTAAATACACAGCCTGCAGTTAAACAAAGATAACAAGCTAAACAAGTATAAACAACGAAATAAACACATAGCAATTGATTAATATAGATTATATGTATCCAATCTATTTCACAAGCAAGTGACATTTATAACACAGATGTTTGTTTTTCAGAGTGTTGATGTCACATCTTATTCCATAATGAGCATTTCATCTGAAATCTTCCAGAGAATATGTTTATTGTGGAAACCAGTGTGTTTCAGCCTCATTTGGGAAAACATATATAACATTATTAAAAAAACACATCCAATCTGATTTACACATAAAACATATGACGAATAACATGTTTTGGTTTTGGAACACAAACATGAGCAAAGTGAGAGAGTAAGGATGAGGTTCGTTACTGGTGCTGGATGTGACAATTAGACTACAGGAAATATGAATCTATGGGAATATATAAGATTATATACCAGTCTTTGAAAGCTTGTACTCTCAGAGGAGGCCTCTCTAACGCACTTCATATATCAAGAAAGAATCATTTTTAAAAATTCAGGAGCTAAAACGCCGTAAAAGATAATTAGTTGAGATGCCCCGAAGCAGAAATCAGTAGTCATTTTGTCCCCATCAGAGGCCATTATTTATTGTCTGTAGTGAGTTTGGTATTTTTCATCTATGATCTTAGTGCGCCATCTACCGGATATTGATCGGCGTAACAGCAACAGTGACCAAAGATTGAGATCACCGTGCGGCGTTTATGCTATAAATATAATGCAATCAGATGTATTGTCTGATTCAGAACATCTGTGTTGGAGAGTATACTTTTCTCATCAGTTAAGAAAGCCTGTAATTTACTTGCAGCTCGTCGTTAAACTTGTTTTTTTTTCTTTTAGTAGTTCTATATTAGTAACTATAATGATCTTATTGCATTATTTGTCAGTGCACATGTATGTCCTCAGTATATAGTGTTTGTTATGACCATCCTCTGTAGAAGTTAACTTTATAAGATATGTGGGTTTTATTCTGTGTTTTAGGATTACCACCACTACTTATAGGACTACTGATGATGTTCTCTTATCTGTCTGTCCTTCCATGACAAATAGATAAACTAAACAAGCTGCATTCAATTAAACTAGACTATCAGCAGCCGTTTTAAAGGTAGCCTAGTACCCTCGCCCACAATGAACATTATCAGTAGTGTGGTCAGAGTATGTAATGGCAGGCTGCTATCAGTGGGATTAATATCTGGCTCCTGGTAGGCCTCGTATTGCAAGTTCACATAGAACCCTTTAATAGAAATGTCAATCAAAATGAACTACCTGTAAAAAAATGAAAAGCAAAGAAAAGAAAACACATCGTTCATAGTGACAGCTGGAAAAAGCTTCTCCTGTAGACCCGAAATGCCTGTCAGAACTGACCGCTTACAATAAACGTAATACTGTAACTCATGGACATACATCATATGAATTATTAGTAGCTACATGAGGCTGTTTTACGCGTTTCACATGTGTCGGCTCGTTTTACTACGTTTGACAGAGGCCTGACTCACTTATATTTCGGCACTTTTCCTACTCACTATCCTAATCGATATTCTGAGCTACCTCACTTTTTATTCCAGTGGAGGAGAGCAGCCAAAACCACACGAACACAGGGTTTCAAGCATTGTATCATGTTGAGCTTTGTCACAGCGACTTCTACTGGAGGCAAACTTCCATAACAGCAACAACAGTAACATGTCATTTCTCGGGAGGACAAATCCCAACAGCTAAATGTCTTTATTTGTTTATTTTTTATTTATTAGTCCGATTCGGAGTATATATAACGCTGACCTAATCACATTCTTACAAAAGGCACGTGATGCTTCATGGTGTGGGTCTAACCTCCTTTGCTACACCATTATATCACCCGACCATATAGTTTATTTTTGTGTTGTTATAATGAGCTTTGTAGCTTATAGTGCTGACATTAAACGCCTAACAGAATTATGAAGGGAATAAGAGGAGAAAAAAAAAAAACATCGGACAGCGCCCGTGGTCGAACTTTGCAGTCCAAAGACAGCTAATCGGTTGGTTTGGAAGTAACCACTGAGCTAAACCGATGCGGCAGACAAATGAGCACAACCACTATAAATACGCGAGGAAGTCACTGTGCACGCCGATGACTGGTTTGTATGGTTTGTTTCCGGGGTTCAATTCAAAAGAAGGCGACGCGTTCAAAACCACGCGTCGAGTAAACAGAGCAAGTTAACAAAGAAACAGAAACAGTGGAACGACTTCACGGTTAAAGAGTCAAACGCAGCGCTGAAACGTCGCTTCCCGGATGGATATAAACAGATCCCGCGCTGTGCGTGGAAACTCAGACCTGAAAACAGACAGTCTGCTATGGAAGGCTTTGGTCTGTTTTCTTTACTGACTGGTGGTACATGAAATGAACATGAGTGAGCAGTGGCATTCAGATGAGGATCAGCGTCGATAAACAAACCACAATTAAGCCCATTAGAAAATCCTTTATTGAATCTCCTTTGATTTCTTTTTCATTTGTATTGTTTTGTATGAAAGACCTACAATCACAACACTTTGGTGAGTCTGACACTGTCTACTGCCTATTTATATAATACATATATTTCCGCATAGTTTGTAGTCCTAAAGGTGAAACCGGGCGAGTCCCGAGACCCGGATTGAGTTTGGAATGACGTCGTCATCCAAAGAAAATGACGTTTTGTCACGTTGACGCAACAAATCCAATAGGAGGCGCTATACACCCATAAAATACAGGCCAGGGTACGGTTTCCACACATCTTATCTTCTGTCTCCCACACTGATGCACACGCGAAGTAAGGCCCATATTATGAAGTGTCTCATGCTATAGGCTACATATAAATAGATAGACATTGATATATTTTTATATATATGTGCGTGTGTGTGTGTGTGTATGGGTGTGTGTGTGTGATGTGATGAAAGGGAGGGCGAGGTGACTTCCACCTGCAATCAGCCTCACCTCATCACTCTCCGCAGCTGCATCCACAATAATGATGAACTGTCCAGTGAGTCACCACAATATCTATCAGAGGAGATGAACAGAGAAAGAGAGGGTGAGAGGAAAGGTGCGAGGTCACACAGGACAGAGAGATAGGTGCAAGGAACCCCGGGGGGGAGGGTGGCAGGTGAGAGGAGACGAGAGGAGACAAAGAAGGAAAACAGAAAAAGTGTCAAGAGACACACAGTAGCAGACCAAGTGGTGAAGTGATAGGAAAATGAAGAGCGGGGGAAAGGAGAGGGAGGAAAAAGAGGGAAAGAGAAGGAATAGAGGGTTTCGTCCACATGCTCCTCAGCTGTGTAAACTGAAGGTCTCTGCTGCTTCTCGGATTCCCCAGAAGAAGGGGGATATTTATAGGAGGCTGGCAGTTGCAGTGAATGGACCCTTGCTCTGTCACACCCACTAATATTATTATTATTACTTTATATGTGCAAAAATGGAAAATGTCAGCAACCTGAGAGGCCTGCAGAGACAGTGCGTGCATGTACTGTGTCTCACTCCCTATAAGTGTGTGTGTGTGTGTGTGTGTGTGGGTCCTCGTGTTCACATGAAACTGTCTGTCGGTGAGACGTCGCCTTCATATGAAACGGCTAAAAGAAAGAAGCGAGAAGACAGAATTAGAGAAAGAACAGAAAAACAGGGAGAAGTTGGCACATATCGAGGGGTGTAACCTGATCTACTGAACTTATTAGAGCTGTCAAAGAGAGAAAAGAGAGAGTGAAAGAAAAAGAAAGAGAGAGCGAGAGGTGGAGCAGGGCTAGACAGACACAGACATGAGCACATATTCCAGCTCCAGATTATAAGATTCCCGCAAGTTGCAGACGTGTTGAAACAGACTACACACACACACACACACACACACACACACACACACACACAGGTCCATGTCCACCTGGTAACAAATGCAAACTCAGGCACACATGCAGAAATACAAACAGTCTGATAGACATAACAGATGTGCACGCGCATGCACACATGCTGAGAAGAGAGGAAATTCCAGAGGGAACAGGTGGGAGTGGCGATAGCAATCTATCAGGATGACTTTGATCTTCCCCATGCCTCTGTCACCACTGCTGACACACACTGGATGGATCAGGCCAATCTCCAATTAATCATAATGTGCATACGCACGCCAAGATGTAATAAAAGCACCACACTGAAATACTTTCAAGTAAACTAGAAGTTTTGATGGAGTGAGGTTGTATAGAGGAAATAAGTTGAAATGTATCCTCAGTTGTGCAGCGCTGGCTGTCTGTCTGTGTACCCACGCAGCCTTGTGTCTAAAGTAAAGCACAAACAACAACAGTGGGATGCTTTTTTTCTCCTTCTTTTTTTGAGTGTTGTGTTCAGTGACAGAGAGTGATCTGAAGGGGGCAGTGTTGAGAGAAGCTCCTGGTAACTGAGTTGTGCTTTACCTGAAACACTACAAATCAAATGATGGCACGGTTTAACTTTGGTATATACA
>JAVQJL010060877.1:0-24337 GCA_036024295.1 Nannoperca obscura | reverse complement strand
CCCCCCCCCCCCCTCCTGAAAAGAGAATTTAAAGGCTTTTTATCAAAGCCTGCCAGTGTCAGCAATAATGAAACAGTGTTAAGAGCATTGCATTAAATTCATCACTTCCAACAGTAATTGCAGCAGTGGAATCACTCTAAGGTGGCACTGGGTGAGAAGACAATGTTACTGGATGATAGTTAAGGTAATTAGTGTCGGCCATTAAAAGCATAATTCACGTTACTAACAAGATGCGGTAAATCTGTCAGATCTGAACCGCAGGCTGAAAACAGAACAACCCCTGCAGGAGGAAAGGGTCGGTGACGGAGTTAGATGGTGTTACGGATCGACTGGTTTCTCTGTTAACTGCTGATTTTCACCTGAATGCATCGGTAGATGCCTGTGGAAGAAGCAGATGTTGAGAACGGAAGATGACATTAAGCTGCCCTTGTAAATGTCTTGTTGTCTTTTTCATTAAAATTTCAAAATGCACCCATCTGCTTCTTCTGGAGGCTTAGACTTGAGTGACACGATGCATATTCAGTCACATTCTGTGTTTTTAAGCACTTTATTCTATCTGTATTTATCATTTGGCGACCTTCTAATCGGCCTTTTTCACAAAAGACATCTCATACTAGGAAAAAGCATTTGTATAATTTATAACCTTAATTAAGGCTGCATTCCAGTTAGGTGATCCAGATGCAGCCTCCTGGTATTGTGCATGCTGCTTCACTGGCAAGGCTTAATGAATCACCTCAATGGAAGAGAGCCAGCAGTAACCGTATTTATTAAACCTCTGCTTTTCCTACTACGACAAGCTAAAAGGATGTCTATGAATGACCCTATTTGTTTATGTAAATTATTACATGTATTTATACCAAATCATTATTTTGCATTATAGAGGTTTACAATTCTTAGAGTAGGCAGATGCTCCATCTGCTTAAAATGTATTTCCATTTTAAGAATAAATCAAGATTCAGTAGGTCACTGGTGAAATAGGACCTTTGCCTCACTAAGGTGGTAAAAACCGTCTCATAAATGAATGTAATGTGTGACGGCAGCTGCTGCACACTGAAGCTAGTTTCAG
Organism: Nannoperca obscura; assembly: GCA_036024295.1. NCBI lineage: Eukaryota > Metazoa > Chordata > Actinopteri > Centrarchiformes > Percichthyidae > Nannoperca > Nannoperca obscura. The sequence continues at coordinate 23,271 of JAVQJL010060877.1, read as the reverse complement.
TAGGTTCTCACAGGTAAAAAGAATAAGATTTGTTGGATAAGATTTGGATGTGCATCATGTACCTCTTTGATGGTTTAAAATGTAAATTACTTCACACGTATGACTGTATTTGATTGGTCAGGGCAGCGTTTGACAAGGAGACCAAAATACTGTGGTCCCACCCTCAGACAAAACCAAGACAGCTGCACTGCAGGGCTTTTTTTTTTAGCTTAATTTGTTAACATGGCAAATTGACATCATTAAAAGTATTATTTAACAGTCCATGTTTGTAATGTACCCATGGATGTACAGACCTAAAAATGTAATTATTCTCAGGCAGGTTCTGGAGTTATAAGAAGCATCTTTTATCTATGATTTCTAAGAAGAATTTAGAACATTTATCCATGGATGGACATTTGGACAATAGAGATATGGTATAGATGACATCTTTGGTAAGTGTAAGTCCAACTGAATCTAAAAATGTGTTTATCATGTGTCGGCATTCAGATTGGACGAGAAGAAGCCTTAATTGCCTCCACGAGTTGTAAGTCAAAGCCACTGCTACTGCAAATGCTGACTGTTGGGAAGCAGGCCAAATCAGCAGGTAAACAACAATTAAACTCCTGTTGTTTTCAGAGGACCAGCATGCACCTGTCCCACCTGCGTCTCCCCTCCACGCACCCCCTTCGACTCGCGCGCGCCTCGCCGTTTGAAAACCTCCGGTCTAAAATGTGACAACACTGACTATGTTGCTGAAAGAAGTCTCTGTTGCTCTTTTGATGAACAGACTCTGCCCATATCTTTCTTTCAGCACTAGATATAGGATTTCTTTTCTTAACTCTCCATTTTGAATCATCTTTGACGCTTTACAGACCTCCGCTAGTGACACTCAACGAGCACAACAAAGCTGTACTGAGTGCCCTCCAATTTGCACTGTTTGAGTCTGTCTCAATCTGTTTGTTGTTGACACTATTAACCGCCTTGAGTCATTACACACTGTATACTGTCTACACACACACACACACAGTGCAATATAGACTAAGATCAATTAAATGGCTCCTCTGCTAAAGCTTCTAGTTTTACTGCTCATAAATCTCATGTCCATGACAGCTCCATTGTAAAACGTGTATCATGGGCGATACTGAGATGGAGCGAAGGGGCTAACCGCAGCATATACGGCAATGTTCAATAATTCTGGCACCGAACTACCTCATTTTGATTCGAGCTTGCAAGGACAATCATTTTTCACGAGGCGGCAGGCCACGGTGAAATTCATCCCCGTGTTTTGACACCGCACAGCTCCTCGCTGTGGTATCTCGAGATTTATCTCATTTACCACAGAGGCCTAACAAGGGAAATTGATGATGTAAACACAGAAGTGGTGCTGCGTAAACTGATTTAGAGCCTGCGTCAATACCCACAGAGAGACAGCGAACACAGAAAGAGATTTTAGATTTCAAATTTTCTTTACTCATCCACCAATGCAAACAAAAACAGGACTAAGTGGGTTCAATGAGAGCCGTGCCTCCAACTTTTTCCATCTGAAGACAAAGTGAGGTAAGGACTCACGCCTCATCAGCCAACACATACGACACAGACACATGTACATGCAATGTAGTACAAAGACATTCATCAAGGCTGTGAAAATGACAAGAGCTGATTTGCACTGAGGAAAGAGGTAAAACATTAAACAAAAAAACAGGCCGGAAAACTTGTAGAAAGTCTAACTGATGTCTAATGTCTAACTGAAGAGAAGTTTGGGGGGGGGCGGGGGCATACTAAAAATTATTTATTCAAAAGACATATGTTTTTAATTAGTTCCTCATTTAAAAGTGTTCCAGTGGTTCCTATGACTGTAATAAGTCCTTCTGCCTTTAAGAGGTTGTAACAACGAAAGAACCAGTAATTAGTGGAGTTTCACTGCAAAGTTTCAATCCACTAAAGCTTAAAGTTTATGGATTGCTTGGCTTGCACGGGTGTAAATGCCTCTTTCTGCAGTTTTACTGTAGGACAACAAACACTGAACATTTCGGTGTGAAAAGCGAGAAATTGATCAGCCTTAAATGCAAACTATTAGCTTTCACTGACTTGAGTCTAAAAGGTATCAGTACTACTGGCCTAAACCCAAGTGGCACAGTGATGATGATGATGATGATGAGGGTGACAAAGGCATTACTTGGCTCCCTATGAGGCCACAGTAGTATGTAATGGATTGGATGAGACGTGAGGGGCTCTTACAGTCTCAAATTGCATTTAAATACATTTTTAATTTGTCATTGTTTGAGGCATTGGTGCTGTATTGAAGAAAAAGAAACTGCTCAGTAAAGCTCTGCGGTGTCATTGTTTTGGTTACTCCACCTTTTTGTAAAGAAAGAAAGAAAGTACATTGAAGGAAAAGAAAGGCAAGCAACAGTAAATCCAACACAAAGGGTGAGTTTATTCAGTAGCTGATCAATGAGTGAGAGGGAGAAAAATGAGGAGAGAAAAGAAGGCAGACACAAACTCTCCTCACTGCTGATTATAGCCTTGAATAGAGGCAGAGAGCTAAAAGAAAAAAATGTGATGTAGTAACCAATGTGTGTACAGCCTTGGACACGAAGACTGGATAACAAGCGTAATGAGCACATGAGCGGCACAACCTTCAAAATAAGACTATGATGGATTGACAACAATTGGAAGAACAAGACGGCGATACTGCCTGCAGCCTTGGACCAAATGAGGAAATGAATGTTGGTTGAGGGTTGTGGGCAAAATGTTAACATTGAGACGGAACTGGAAATGCACACAGAAACGGAGAAAGTAAACGAGAAACTGAGAACAGGAAAGATATAAACAAACAGGAGCAACCTGTGACAGAGAGTAACACAGAAGGAAATCCAGACTTGTGCTGACCCGTGTGTGTGTGGCATTTGACAGACAGACGGAGAGACGAAGGAACTGACCTGTGAGCACGGCCTTGGCGGAGGGTTCGGCCAGGTCCAGGGCGGACTTGCCGTCGGTGTTGCGGATGTTGGGGTCGGCTCCATGCTGCAGTAGCACTGTGCAACAACAGGGCAGACACAGACAGTAGCTGAGCTCCTGGACTGACATGCAAACTCCCCGACACACACCTCCTCCTAGTCCCCCTCCTCCCACTGCTCCTCCTCCTCCTCCTGCTGCTGCTCCACATCCTGCTCCATGAACTGCTCTTCCTGGACCTCCTCTTTTTTCTCCCACTTGCTCCTCCGCTATCCCTCCTGTTCTTCCTCCCGTGGTTGTGTCTCCTGGCTCCCCTGGCAGCCCTTCTTCACATCCTGCTCCACATTTTTCTCCTCCTCCCCCTCCAGCTGCTCCTCCTCTGTTGCTATCCCCGCTCCCTCGGCTGCCCCTGGCTGCTCCTGCCCTGCGAGCCATGCTGCTGATGTAAACAGACATGCCACGACAAGAGCAGCGAAAGCTACGCTACACCACACCACCAGAGAAACAGCGGACCTTACAAATCGGCTACGTGACCAGCTAAACAACACATGGAGCAGGGGTGGTAGGCTATGTTCACGCTGAGGAAATAAACAAAAATGAGGAGGGAAGGGAGAGACAAGAGGCTACAGCTAGTCGAGGTAGCGGCGGCAGCAGCAGCGACAAGGCGGGCAGGCAGTGCTAGTGGAGAGACTCTCGCCTCTCCGACTGACTGAGCGATGCAGCGGAGAGCTAGATGAGAGTGGAGAAGGGAGGAGAGGAGGGGAGGGGATAGGGTGGGGGTTCTGAGAGTCAGCAAGGATGGGAGAGGTAGAGGACGAAAAGAGGGGAGGGAGAGCAAAACAAAACAAGAATGTTGGTTTGTGTGATAGGGAGGGAGAGAGAGTGGGGAGTCGTAAAAACAGAGGAAGGGAGAAAAGAAGTGTGAGGAGAGAAGAGAGGGAAGAGGAGAGAGGAGAGGGGAGAAAAGAGGTGAGGAGGCGGAGGAGGCTAGAAGGAAAAGGAGAGGAGAGAGCAGAAACATGAGAAGAGGAGACAAGCGGAGAGATGGAAGAGAGGAGAGAAGAAACAAAAGGAGAGGGGAGAAGAGAAGAGAAGGCAGAGTCATGCGACTGCCAAACAGGTATGAGCTGAATAACAAACTCGGCCTGTGCTTAGTTTTAGTAAATAAGCTCTTTTGAGGGGGCTAATGTCAATACTCTCACTGCCTTCTCTCCATCTCGCTTTAGACTATTGTGATTACTGAGCAGTTCCCAGTGCACATGCCCTTTGACTTGTGTACACTTCAAACTACCAGCTCAAACCCAGTAGAGGAGATAACCAGGCGTGTGTGATGCCGTGTGTGTGTGTGCGTATGTGCACATGTATGTGTGTATGTGCCTCTGCCCCAGCACTGACGCAGACCTTAGTCACCCACTCACCCCTCAACAAAAACATGATTTAGCTCTGCACCAATCCACACACTCTGATACCCTACACTGAGAGAATAAAGATATGCCCATAGTGAGGCAGAGAGACGGTCTGATGCACAGCCACACTGCAACACACTCACACATACACGTGTTAGAATAGTTTACAAATCTGCCATTTCAGTCCTTCTAATTCAGTCAACTTCTAATTTTGTGTTTTCAATATTGTCTCTAATGGGCATGGCTGCCTGTAATACCTGCAAAAGCCCTCTCTCAACAACCTAAATCCCATTTTTTGGAGGGGATTAATTTTCTGGACAATGTCAGATTTGCAGCGGTTATTTAATGAATAGCTGTGTCTATGTCCAATCAGTGCGTAACTCGCACAGATTTGTTATAAACTCAGGGATATCCAGATTTTCTCAGCTTGTCTCATCTGAGGTGTGGTGATAAATAAATAAAGTGCTGTTGAAAAATAAAGGGAGCAGATAACAACAGTCAGGAGCACTGCAGCTGCTTCACAGTAAAAGCCTTTCTGTTAGAGGTCAGTATGGCTTTTACTTGGTCTAAATTTACATGTGGACATTTTAGCTGCTTTTTGCCAGTTTTACACAAGTGAACATTTAGGCAAAGAGCTGCAGGCACTTTGCCCACACCACCCTACATGATAAAGATGAGGAACTCCTTCTCCAGTGCTGTCACCGACACTGTTAGTAAAAGATTGAACAGTAAAAACTAAGAGAACGGACCTGCAGAGCATCTGCCATTTCTCAGTTTATAACAATACTGCCAGAATGCTCGTGGCAACAAATAAATTCATGAAACATCTAGAAATGACAGAATCCCAAAGAAATTCCAAACATTTACTGCTTTCACCTTCTCTTCTGTGAGGAATACACAGATTTTCTCTGTTTTACATCATTGCAAATTTAACTTTGGGTTCTGGGCATATGTCTCAGCAAGTGCACCCCTAGACAAGGCCACCACATAATAAACAATGGACCACATTCCTATAATCCTATTTATATAGCACTTATAAACAATTCAAATGTGCTTTACCAAAACCAATCAACACTGTCATCTGGACAAGAAGCGGAACATAGAACACCGCTCAGACTGACTGTAATATCAGATCGCTGGCCTTCCATCTTATCAACCTTACTGACCTTATCTGGAGAAATGCAAAAACAAGTGGCCTGTGATCATATTAATAACCAGTAAAATTGCACTGAGGAGAAGTGAGGACACGGTTAAACTGTGTGCCGAATGTTCAGCCAACTCCAGCCAATCGTAAGGCTGTCTTAGGATTCCAAGATCTTCTTATCCCAAGTTTGTGGATGAGATTTTCCTCCAGACATTGAGCTTAAAGAGATGCAGGTCTGGACATGAGAGATTCATTTCTTACTCAAGTTGTCTGAACCCCAGAGAAAAGGACGTCGCGTCCATCATGCTCAGCTGAAGTCACAGTGCAATCAGAGTTGATTCGTTTGACTCTCGTTCTGCTGCCAAATCTCTAACCTGGCAGGATGACAGGCTACCAAAACTCTGTCCAATAAACATGCCACTAGAGGTCATGGGATGTTTTTTTACATGCCGTGGTTTGCTGAAACCAAAAGTCAGCTTTTCCTTCTCTGGTTAACATCAGACAGACAAAACAAACCTTTAAACCTTGTTGTCTAAAGGGCATTTAAACAAACAAAAAAAAAGCATTGTGGAGATCCACCTGAGAGGTTTAACCTCGCCAAAAACGCTCAGGCACTGGACTTATCAGGCAACTGTTCACAAGCTTTATGGACTGGATAGGCACACCTACACCTGTTGACTAGCTGAGAGCTAGGTTTCAGCACTCAAAGCAAATGATTATATCATTCCATGATGGAATAAAATCTGAACTACCTGCGCTACATTATTTGATTTGAGAAGAACAAAAAAGAAACAGAATTGGAAACAACATTACCATGTTGAGACCTCAACTTAAATATTGATAGTCATTTTTAAACAATAAAACATAATTGCAAACCATTTTCCAGAGCATAACAAATGTTTTCAGACATTTCCTACATGCGTCAGTTTCAGATCATCAGACACACAACGCAGCAGTTGGTTTCAGTATTTTATCAGTTTTCTTACTGTCGTGTGGCAACGTGGGAAAAATGTGCTCCAGTTGTGCCAGAGGAGAGTGAAGTGTATTACCTGAGAGAGTGGGAGCAGCGAAGGTGGCAGCTTTTCCATTTATTTATCTCACAAATTGGCAGTGTTGCGAAGGTTACTTTTTAAATATAATAGGTTACAGATTATTAGTTATCCTGTTTAAAAAGTGTTACTATTTTGATTACTTCATTAAAGTAATGTAACTTATTACATTTCTATCCAGGCGTTCATAAATGGAGGTGCGGCTCTGCAAATGGCCTTTGTTAGCTAACTACTAGCTAGCAATAAATCTGTCATTAATGGAGATTAAACCTAAATGTACAGCTACTAGACGGACAGCAGCTAAATATAGAGCTACATTACGTGGTGAGAGAAATGAATAATCATTTTACTGAAAGAAGGATGTAACCCCTTTGTAATGACCAACATTTTGATTAGTAACTGTAATTTAATTACATATTTTTTTCTTAGGAACTGTAACGGATTACAATTACATTTATTGTGTTATTTAATTACGTAAAGCCGTTACAAGTAACTAGTTACTCCCCAACACTGGTGACAGATATTAGCTCCGTAACTAGTTATTGCAATTCCATAACAGATGGAATAAGTTCATAATCATACTCATCATCTTACTGTCCAAGTCATAGACTAATAATGATTTACGTGAAGTATTTATGTTTATAGCGTTAGAATTACTTGATATGGAAAATGATATAGAAACTACGAGTTGTTGGCTTATCTTTAATTATAGGATGTGATAAATGAGATAAATCACTGAGAACTTTGAGGTCAGCCATAATTCTGAACTGGTATGAAGATGGAGATGCTGATTTTCAAGAACCTTTCTGTGGCACTGCTCGATTTCAACCTCTAAATGTTTGACAATATACTTTAACAGGTTTTGGTTAAAAGAAAAAAATATATATTATATTTGATTAGAAAAGTCACTGATCAAAAATTGCATAATATCACTCACTGCAGCTGCAGCTAATTATAATAGCATTGTACTACAATCGTTCTGTAATTGTATGTGAGCAACAGGCATGAAAACGACTATGACTGCAAATGGTGTGAGGGTTTTGTTGCTTTACCATATTAAGCTGGTTCACAGATTAACACAACCTGATATAACTACATGCTACTAATGCTAATGGGTGATCCAAGCTCCTTCCCCAAATGCTGTTCCGAGGTCAACCCATAGACAGCGTCAGTAAGACTGAACCTTCAGTAATTCTTTGTGAATTCAATATTTTTACATCAATGCTCTTTACAAAACAGAAGCTAATGTGCAATAAGAACTCACTGCACTACATGAAGTAGCTTAAAATCAACAATAGGAAAACATAATAATGACAACAAGTCTAGTTTATAACCATTACATTCCAGGGAGAGCATGATTTTATTTTCCATTTCCACTTTCCTTCGTGTGTTTTGACAGCAAATACTGAAAGATAAAGATAAAACACTCTATGGCCTTTCATTCTGAATACGAGAAAGAGTGTCTGTTTTTGCTACACATGTAAACAGCTACAGAAGCAGAATAGGATGAGAAACACACAGTTCAGTGCTTAGTTCCTTTTTCATAATCATGTCTAATATTGTATAATGTTATGTTTGCCTGAGGAGTTACTGCGCAGGTTTCACACAACTGACCGGTGGTTACACAGATTACACTGTGCAGTTCCTTATACAGAATGTCATACAAAGGATTTGAAAGCAAACTTACCAGCAACAGAACAAGTATGCAAAAACAAAAACTAGTTCAAAGCCATGTCAAGCTTTTAAAACAGTAGTTTTCCGAGTTTTTTTTAATGCAAACAACACTTAGATAAGAACACTGTCAGTATTAAGTGATACTGAAGATGTTATAAGAGAGCAGGGCAGTGAAGGTTTGTCAAATAAAAAGTTTGCTTATTGTTGCTTTATCTGGGATAGTCCCCTGTCAACCTCCACTTCCTGATTCAGTAAGTTAATTAGATGCCATGTGCCTCCCTTCCTCTTTCACTCTACCTTATTGGTAGTCAGACTAACATCAGAAACCATCTTGTCCTGACAAACTGCTGCTTCAGGTAAGAGTAGGTGATTATTCACTGCATGGGGCCAGATTTACAAACCTATTCTTAGGTTTGTTGTCAAAGCTGAAACTTTACCATATTAACCTCAATGTGTGATAGCATCTTGAAGTGCAGTATCTGAAAATGGCTAACTATTTAGACTTATCTGTTGGGGGAAATTGTACGTTTAGATTGAATGTCATTACTTTGGGAGAAATTAAGTGTCAATGTCTTGGTATGTGTAGTGAGAGATGATGAGTGTTTTTGGTTTCCAGGTGTGGATTATGGTTTAGCAATGATAAGCAGCACTTTTACACTAGAGTTTTGTTATTGAAAGGATGCCATAACTAGTCCGCGTCTAAATACAGAAAATAACATACCATCTCCCTCCACTGCTCTTCTGACCTACATATAAATGTCCTTAGGAGAGCTTTCAACTGGTAGTCACATGTCTTAGATCTTAATTCAGTTCGTCCTACACACATTAAGGGATTCAAATCTGTGATTCAAACATGCAACATACTAAAGTTCAAGCAACATAACCAGCAAAACAAAAACTGATTTTGTCATTTAATGGCTGATGGAGCTCTCGATTGTGGAAAAACAGGATGTGACCCCCACAGCATTCACTAACACTGAAAGATTGCAACTGTGTCTTGAAATGCAATGACTTGACTGTTCCAAAAAGTGCAGTATCCATCTGTAAAAGATTTCTGCACTGATTTAAAAAATCCATTTTCAGAATGGACAAAAATGGCAGACTGGGTGTTTAATCTCAGGCTAATTTGATTAAACTCCAACTTGCATGCTGACATATCAGTGGGTCATGTGATTTATTCCACAGCTACTGACAGTCAGCTCTTTCACAGGCCTCCACTGAAGCAGGAACCCCGTACTTTACTTAAGTAATTCCATTTTATGCTACTTTATACTTTACTCCACTAAATCTTTTAGGGAAATGTTGTACTTTTTTTACTTCACTACATTTATTTGTAGCGGATTTACTTTTCGGATTAAGATTTTACATTTAAAAACATATGAAAAGCTCATAAAACACAATTCTTTAATGTTAAACCAGAGGTTTCCAAATGTTTTGGCTTGTGATCTCTTAGTAGAAAGCTGTGTCTAGTTAGGGCCCCTCGTCAAATTTCAGATGTCTATGAATATATGAATACTTTTACTTTTGATACTTTAAGTTTATTTTGTATATAATACTACTGTACTTTTACTTAAGTAGGATTTTTAATGCAGACCTTTCTTGTAATGGAGTATTTTTACATTAATATACTGGTATATTTACTTAAGTAAAGACTTTGAGTATACTGTGTGTCTTCCACAACTGCCACAAATTTGACTTCATTCTGGCTCTTCAAGTTTTCACGTCTTCACATTGTTTGGAAAGTGACTAAAAGACTCTACATGCAGCCTATATCTTAGATTGTCTTCAGCATGGAGAGTAGTAAATACTGACATTAGTTGAAAAAGAAGGGGCTGTGCTTTAAGTAGAGGCCACTGACATACATTATAAATGTTAAGATATGATCCTCATCTATGAAAGGGATATTTAAGTGAAGAATAAGGAACCAGTAACTTTTAATAAAAAGAGTCAAACTTTATCTTTCTCTTTATTGTTTTGAATTATCCTAACAGCAAACATGTCATCCACACAAAAGCAGAAGCAGCCATGTTCATGGTGTGAATAAAAAGATTTTGCCAGAATTTTGATGAAGATCGTTTCCTTTTTATCTCCCAGCAGTCAAGATGTTCCTGTGCTGTTGTCTGGCTCTGGTGGCTCTGATCCCTATGACCTTAAGCACCAATCCTGGGGTAAAGGTCAAACTAACGGAAAAAGGCCTTGAATATGGTACGGTCTGCAGCACGTTTCCTCTTTCAGTTGAAAAGCACAGATCTTTCCAAAATATCAACACCGAATGTTCTTGCATTTGTTGCTAGGCAGACAACTGGGGATGGTGTCAATCCAGCAGAGACTCAAAACTATCAAAGTCCCAGATATTTCAGGGACAGAGAAGGTGTCCATTGGCAAGGTCCAGTACAGCCTGTCAAAGTAAGGCCCATGTTTATCCAACACTCCTGTAAATTCTGTTGGAAACTGGGATACTGTGCCTACACAAACAAGCATGTTGTTTCTTCCAGTATGCAAATAGTGAATGTGGGATTACCAAAATCTGCAGTGGATCTGGTGCCAGGGACAGGTGTCAGACTCTCCATCGGTGACGCCTTCATCAGTCTGCATGGAAACTGGAGGGTCAAGTACCTCCGAATAATGTGAGTGAGACCAGCTTTCTTCCTCATACAGTTAATTGCATTTTGTGATATTTCTTCTCTCTTAACAGAAAGGACAGCGGCTCTTTCGATTTGAATGTCAACGGACTCGCTATCACCACAAGTATTGCCATTAAGAGTGATGAGACAGGTCGACCCGTGGTCAGTAGTGGCAACTGTGCGGCCACTGTCGGCAGTGCGAGCATCAAATTCCATGGCGGAGCCAGGTAAAAGAAACCATGTGAGGAATTTTCTGTTTTACTTGTCAGGCTTGGCACACTGCATACTCATCATTCCCATTGTTGCTTTTTGTTTCAGCTGGCTCTACAATCTCTTTGATGAATTCATTGATAAAGCTTTGCGAAATGCTCTGGAGAAACAGGTGAGGGCAACACAGCCTTACAAAGTTCTTAACCAGGAGTTTTCTCAAGCCAAATAGGTTGGATACCACTGGTTTAATCTTTCAACAACATGTAGTATTTTATAAGGTTACTGAGTGCTTTATTTATATTAAAATGTATTTTGTAAAGCAACCAGTAACTTGAGAGACGAATAGATAAATAAAATGTAGTGGAGTAAAACGTACAATATCTCCCTCAGAAATGCAGTGGACTAGAATTATAGATTGGCAGAAACTACCTCAAAATGTTACTTAAGTAAATGTGCTTTCCACCAGTAGGTCTGAAGAGCTACTTTTAGTTTTAGGACATTTTGTGAAAACAGCGGCTTCAGAAAAGATTTTAAGATCTGACAGAAATAAATTGGTATCAGTCATTCAGTAAAGTCAGACATCATCCCAAAATAGTGGTAGTTGTGGATCAAACATTCATTTAAAGGAAGTTCTTCCTCTGCTGATGGTTTACTGATGATTCTGAAGTGCTCCGTGTCCATTTGGAGGGGCTTTAAGAAGTCACTGTGTAACACTTTTGGATTCTGGGAATAGATGTTTCCTGTTCTTTATTGTTGCAGATCTGCCCTCTGCTGGCTGATGCTGTGTCTGATTTGAACCCTCAGTTGAAAACTCTCAATGGTACAACATTATCTTCATATCGAATATAAAAAAATGAATTGATGCTGAATACATGAGTGACTTTGTACCTTACTGCAGTTGTAGCCCAGGTGGACCAGTATGTAGAGATCGAATATTCAATGGTTTCATCGCCCACAGTTTCAAAATCTTCCATAGACTTCAGCTTGAAGGTAAAGAACTGTTTACCATTATATTGTACATTGTATATGTATGATACCTCATTTTGGTTATAAAAAAAATAAAAACAACTTTCCTGTTTCTGCTGTTTCTTTGTCCTTTAGGGTGAATTTTACAACATCGGGAAGCATCAGGAGCCTCCATTCTCTCCCGCAGCCTTTTCCCTGCCGCCCCAGATCAACAACATGTTGTACATCGGCGTGTCTGCCTTCACCACCAACTCTGCAGCCTTCGCCTACAACAAAGCTGGAGCCCTCAGCCTGTTCATCACTGATGACATGGTGAGCCGCATCCTCCTGATCCCCTAATGAATTTACATGTCATGATGTCACACTGATCTACAACCTTTCTGGCTGTGCCACAACAGATCCCACAAGGCTCTCCCATCCGACTCAACACCAGAACGTTTGGAGCCTTCATCCCACAGGTGACAACACATTCCACTGGTTTTGTGAGAAGCATAGACTTCTTTTGCAAGCTGTCAGCTATATCTCGGTGTATTTCCAGCTTGCCAAACTCTTCCCGGGTCTGATGATGAAACTGCTGGTGAAGACGGTGAAAAGTCCCATCATCACGTTTGAACCCAACAACGTGACAGTTCAGGCCACTGGCACAGTGACGGCATACGCTATCCAACCAAACACCACACTTTCCCCTCTCTTTATCCTGAACTTGGTAGGTTACACGGCTGACATGATGAAAAGCCATTTGTGTGTTTTTTTAAAAATAAACGTTCTCACTATGCTGTCATTACAGGACACCAGTGTCAGCGCCCAATTGTTTGTCAGTGGAACAAGGCTGGCTGGAGCTGTTACCCTAAACAAGTGAGTAACAAAAAAATCACTACTTATTCTCAGAAGAGAAAATGGGGCCAAAAGGTCCTTGTAAAGATGAACGTCACGGTCTAATGTTGCCTCATTTGCACAGAATGGATCTGACCTTGGGGACAAGTTATGTGGGAGAGTTTCAGGTGAGAGCTGAGAGCAACACAAGCCACAGTGTGCACCATCAGTACCAAAGTAACTAACCCTAACCCTAACCTGCAGGTCAGATCCCTCGACAGCATCCTCCAAATGGTCCTCAAAGTGGTGGTCATACCTAAACTGAATGGTGAGTTCTTGCATTTTCAGTCAGACTCTGTTTGAACTACGCTGCCATATTCAAATCCAATATCAGCAGTGTTACTAAAACATCGCCATTTAAACCCTTCATAACGATACAGAAAAGTATCTACACTGTGCCAGAGGTTCCCATCCTTATGGTCTGATGTACCCCCACAGCTCTATCACACTTAATCATATTTCTTTGATAGAAAATATACTTGTCCATGTTTAGGTTTCATCTTCTTCCTCTATGGTTTGGCCATGTTTGTACAAAAGCGCATTACATTCACCAAGGAAAATAAATGGAGACCTTGTCTTGTCTCTATAATTATGACTTGTACATCTCATTATTACACGATAACACTGTGTTACACCAGATTATGTGATCCATCAGGTTTCCTAAATAGGAATTTTAGCTATATTGCCACGGCAAATATTTTTTATCATTCTTTATCTTTTATTTTGATAGCTAACCAAATGGTTCGATAGCATGAAGATGGGGTCACACATTTTGATGGCTTGGATGCATTACAGATGGATGACCTTGTATCCACAAAGCATCCTGTACCATTCTGTACCAGCAGGTCAGAGTGTCCTTTCCACCTGAATAATCCCAACAACTTTAGATGTGACAAAACATTTTTTTTTAAATGTATAATATTTTCACTCTTCCTGTCTAAACTTGCCACAACAACATGCAGGATACTACTGCTTTATTTCACATCCGCCAACATATCAGCCTGTACTTAACAGCATTACTTTATCAGGACATCGGATTGGTTATTAACTCAAAGAATAGAACATCAGACCAATAATAATCCACATTACTCAGTGACATTAATATATCCCACTGTTACAAACCGAGAACCTTTTCTCATAATTATGAACCTGATCTTCTCTCCTAATCATGAGATAGTAAGTCATAATGTCAAAAATACAATATAAGGTCTCCAATTTTATTTTCTTTGGTGAACGCAAAGCACTTCCATAAGCGTGCATTCATACTGCTACCACTTGGATGTTTCAAAAGCTTTTGCTTTAGTTTTAGCAATTTCGATTTCTCTGCTAGTTTTCACTCGCTCTCAATCCCAGACTTTTGATCATTTATGTCACATCATACTCTTCAATCACCCGCTGCTAATCTACCAGATGTCCGTACACCCCAATCAAGACCAAACTTACATTTACTATGAACTTAGATTCACCACGTGGCCAGAAACACAACTCCAAAATGAATGTTTCTCCATAACTTCTGGATGCGTACATAAGAAACTATTTGCTAACAACTTTGCTTTCAACTTGTTTCAACTGACCCCCCCAAAAATCAGTGATTGCAGGTTTAAGTAAAGACATTAGAAAGACAAACTGGGGTGCCATTTTTAAACAACTTTGTATTAGTTAACATCATATTCATTTAACTTCTTTGTACATTGATAGTGTCACTTTAAACTCATTGTCGTCTTATCTTAGTTTATTTTAAACTTGTGCGTTGTACTCGCCTTAGTTATTTTATGATTACCTTTTTATATAAAGCACTTTGAGCTGCATTTAATGAATTAACTGTGCTATATAAAAAACTCTGTATATAAAACTCCAGGTCATTTCACTATAATGTTTGCCACATTGGAATGTAGTGATTGGTTCATCAATATTTCTGAATATTTCTTCATAGTTCAACTTGCAAAGGGATACCCACTTCCTACACTTGGAAAGATGAAGCTTGTGAATACTCAGCTTCAGGTCCTGAAGGTCAGAGACTGGATGTTTTTTTTATAAAACTGCATGTTTTTGAGTGAGCTGCATTTATTAAATGACAGGGATTTTAATGTGGGTTAAGAACACGGTAGAAAACATCTCACAAATCTAGTTGATCAACAGAATCATCTCAGAGCTGTTGTTAACTGCTGTTGCTGTGCTTTTTTTCCCTCTAGGACTATATGCTGATTGGGACAGATGTTCAGTTCACGAGTTGAATGGCATTTCTGGAAGGTCCCACGATTCATTTCTGCACTGGGGCATGCCAATGGAACGACACGGTTACAACCAGAGAACCTGAGAAATGTATTACTTCTCCTATGAGTCTGAGAAATGCAGAGTTTTGCAGTTTGCATTTGGATATTACCTTCTTTTACCATTTACTTGTACTATTTTTCTTTTAAATGTGAACTTCAGGTTTTCTACATATAAATTGTAGATAGGGCAGTGAACTGTTCCAACAGGGTTAATGCAGTCTTGTTATAACAGGACACAGTCTGCAGGACAGGGTTTGCTTTTTGTCACCACAATCAGTTTTTTTATATATGAATATATATAACATTCTCCTTCCAAAGCAGATCAACTGCTCTTTGTGCTGCTGACTTTAAGCAAATTCTTTCTTAAAGTTTCTGACTTTGTAGCTCACAGAGCGATTCCACAAATGTGCCGATGCATGACGTTTTTGGGGAAGCCCATAAAAAATGGCACCGCTGCTTCAGCCATAACACATCATTTGAAGTATTGTGTATTAAACAAACTGTATCACCCAAAAAAGTTTCACGGTCTTCCACAGTTCAATATGTGCATACACAGTTACTTTATAAATGACACATTACAGTTTTCATAGCTCATCACAGCACACCAATGAGAACGGGAGATTCACAGCCTCCATGTGTCTTTAAAGTCATTCAAAAAGAAAAAAAGAGTTTGTTTCTTGTGGTGTCAATCAAGAGCATGTTTCAATCACATGTTCGTCAAGCTGGTGCCTAGGCGGAGTCTCGTAGTGCTTCACTGCGTCTCTCAGGGAGCTGTGACTGAGGACTCGGCCTTTCAGGCTCTGGGAGTTGGCCGACAAGATCTATATTACACACACACAAAACATCAAAGAGTGAATGAGTGAATGAAGAAATCTTTGAAAGTACCAGATAATGCCTTAAAGGTTCTTGACTGTGATGATTATTGAAATGATATTAATATGATAATATTTTACCCTTTTCTGGTGGTTGGTGTGTCACAGCTAGAGAGTTTAACATGATTTTATTTGCCTACATCAGAACACCTGCGATGAATTTCTCATTTTAGGATGCGTATAGAGACACTTCCAAACTTCAGTCTTAAACTGATGAAAAACTAAATAAATGTACCAGATAGTTAAAGTATAGCCTGACCAATACTGGATATTTGTGGGCAATAGCAATATTAATATTTGAGTTTTCAAATGATATTAATGTTTGTTTTCAACAAAAACACATAATTTAAACATTTAAAGGCCCCGAAAACCTGACTTCAAATCCCAGAATATCTTATCTAAGAATTTATTAACACTTAAAAACTCAGCTAACCTGCTACATCAGGACTGTGTGGGTGTGTTTTCAGATTTGATTGACAGTGACCAAACAGCCCACCAAATGTCAGATTCTAAGTCACGTGTTGCAACATCCTGATTGGTGCATAGAAGGACGTGACATCAGTTTTTTCCCACAGAGCCCCGTCCACTTTTAAATCAGTGAGAGGAGAACAAAGAAGAAAAAAAAAAAGAAATACAGAAATCTCTCACGTGAAATGAAAGAAATTGATCCACCTTTGGCAGGAAATAGAGGCTGATTGAGAAAACAAGTTTTTAGGGCCTTTAAATTAAAAAAACAAATTCACAGTTGAAAAATAAACTTGTGCAGTGTGCTCTATCTAAACATACCATTGGTATTTCTGTACTGCAATGTCTTGTTATGTATCAGCCAACAACATATGCGCTGTAACCAGTATATGTGTATTAAACTAATACCTACCACCAATATAGGCCGTATCAGTCTTTTGAAGAAAACTGACTCATTAAAGATGTCTATCTGTATGAAACAAACACTACCTTCACCAGCACATAGTCTCCAGCATCCATCAGTGCAGCGTTGGATCCGGCAGGCTGAACAGCAACTTCCTCTTTAGGAAAAATCACTTTCATATTGCCGTCAGTTCTCCCACACAGGTCCTTGACAGATCTTTTACTTTCCTGCATGAAAATGTGAAAATGGAAACCCACAGATGAGCAGTGTTGCCTGGTAACAGGTTACAGTAACCCAGTACAGTGGTACAGGACCACTACTTTTACCCACTCATTACTAATTAAATGTCTGTATGTCAATATGAGCCAATCAATCATCTCCCTCACTTATGGAATAAGTATCAACAGGAGTAAAAGTCCTGAGCCATGCTAGTGGCTCTGTGAGGCTGCACTTAGCCATTGCTGTGCATTGAGCTAAATGCTACTGTTAGTTAGTTTTAGTTTTAGTTAGTTTTGCATGTATTTAGTCATAAACCAAAGCACTGGACACATTTAAATGTAGGACAGATGATGGCGCTAGATGAGAAGTTAAGGGATCCCCACATTTATTACAATTCATCCTGAGGGGAAAGTGAATGGCTGTACCATGGCCAGTCATTCAATAGTTGTCCAGACATCTCACTTAAAACCACAAACGTGAACCTCATGGTGACACAAGAGGAAAAGTCATGCTTTGTGCACCATGAATGTGTGCACCAACTTTCATGTCAATCCATCTAATAGTTGCTGAGATATTTCAGCCTGAACCAACAGACCAACACTGAGCGAGCCATCCACTCGCTAAAAACAAAGAAACTATGATTATTGCGCCTCATCTTCCATTACACTCTTCTCACATATTCGCCAGTGCCCTTCTCAGCCTAAGCCATTTTTACACAGGTAGATATGCAGAGAGGCAGCAGTATCATCCTGGTCTGGATTTATTTGGAGAACAAAATGAATAAAATATGTGTTTGAGCAAACTTTCTTTATTCGTGTTTGGGGTATTGAACTTAGGTTTGATACCCATTCAAGCATTTTCTAAACCCCATATCCTCTGAAGGATGAGACAGTCATGCGTGCAGTACTCACTCCCTCCACCAGGACAAGCTGTGTGCTGCCAATGAGAGCAGCGTTGACCCTCGCAGCTTCCTCTCTGAATACAGCGATGCACTCCTCCAGCCTCTGCTGCTTCACCTCTGCCGGCACGTCATCTTGTAGCCGATGGGAGGCGTGGGTTTTCTGAGAAAGAAAACCACCAGGGCAGTTGCAAAAATATTTAAAGCTAGATCATTTATGCGGTGACAGCATGACAAAAACAGCTTTGATTTCATTCTAAGACACAGAACCCTTTTGTGGTGTAACTTAAATTATAAACCTACAAGAGCTCACCTTCCTCATACTGTAGGCAAACAGGAATCCCACGTTGTAGCCCACCTCTCTGATCAGAGACAGAGTCTGATGGTGGTCTTCTTCTGTTTCACCACAGAAGCCTGAGATGAAGTCACTGCTGAGACTCACCTCTGACACAAAGACACGTCACTGATGTTAAACAGGGACCACACACTACTTTATCAAGACGCTAATACCAAAGCACATGCCCTTCAGGCACTGTAAGGTTCCATACTGTGTGCAAGTAAGTGCAAGTAAGTAATAAGTCCTTAAAATATTTTCTTTGTAGCCCACCTGGAATAATCCTCTTGATGTTCTTCACAAGGTCAAGGTAGGCCTCTCTCGTGTAGCTGTACATTTCATGAGAAAAATACACATTACTACAGCGTTACAAATTAAACTGCTTTGACAAAAAAAAAGTGTAGTGGTCTCTTACCCACGGCGCATTGCTTTTAGGACCTTGCTGCTCCCACTTTGGGCCGGAAGGTGGATCTGCTGACAAATGTTCCTTCGGTCCGCAATCAGATGCAAAACCTGTAAACGGCAGCACACAGACCAGGTCAGCAGGCAAACATCAGTCCAATAATGCAGGGAGGAAATGGGCAGGGTGGTTTTCTGTCTGTCACCCGGATTAACACTCGCCTGAAATGAGATTTAGTGCTTCTGAGTATCATATGTGTGTATTCAGCAGCTGTTCTCTGTACCTCATCGGGAAAATCCTTTGGATGAGGGGAAGTGAATCTGATCCTCATGTCAGGATCGATGTGTGACACGCGATCCAGCAGGTCGGAGAAGCGCAGTCCTCCCTGTTTTGTTCTGTAGGTGGTCTGGAACCCCCGGCTGAGCTTGGTCAAGTCCGAGCCACAGAACTGTTCTTCTGACGTGTCTCTGTAGCTGTTCACGTTCTGACCCAGCAAAGTCACCTCCTTCACGCCCTAAAACAAAAAAACATCCACCACACACATACCAGTCAGGGAGAGCTGCAATTATTTATTGAGACTAGTGACGGTGAGCATGGATCTCAGCTACTCATTTTACTGTACAGCACAGACTTAAATAGACCTCCTCATCCCTTATTCCACCTCCACACCGCCCAGATCTGCTGACCAATCACTGCTCTTCATTCCACGCTCCAAGGTAAAATCCTAAGGTGATCTGGCATTTTCTCCTCAGTACAGTCACCGTATCACACCCGCCCCATTTTATATAAATGGCTGTGATTGGCTGACCCGGGCCAGGTCGGGTGGAAATCTTTCTGAAAGGGAGAGGGACGAGGCGCATCTGTCAGAACAAACAAAACACGAGCTTGCGGATGCGCCTGGTTCCCAATCTAGCTGTTTTCCAAGATTGGCCCTAAACTGAGGAACAGTTTTAGATCCTGCCCCTCCACTGATGTTTTTAAACCCATCTCAAGACCAATCTCTTTTATTTAGCCTTTTAAACGTCATCATGTTGACATGACTGGTCATATGGTGTTTTATTACTTATTTGTTCTCTGAACAGTACAGCTGTTTTATGGTCTTAATCAAAAGAATATTGACTCTCAGGCTATTATTAATTGAATCCTTGATTTTTAGAATTATGTTTGCGTTTGTATTTTATCCATTATTGTAATCGTCATGTCTCTGTAAAGCAGATTTGTTGTTTTTAAATGTGCTCTACAAATAAACTGGCTTGACTTGAGTTCATTAAAGGAAAAGATCCAGTTTTCTCTGTTAGGTTACATATATGCCATATATGTATATATATTTAGATTTATTTTCATATGTGCCCCTTTTGTTTTCCCTAATTAGACAAATATTTTTGTGTAATAAACCCGCAATTTACTAGCCTTCCTATTCTTGTATTGCTATCAGTGCATGTCAAATTGTTACAAACAAGTATAGGAGGTTATAACTTGCCTGGTCAGATAGCACACGAACTTCCTCAAGTATGGAGCTGACGGGTCGACTCCTCTCTCGCCCTCGGGTGAAAGGAACAATGCAGTAACTACACATGTTGTCACAGCCTCGCATGATGGACCTGCCAGCACAAATAAAAGTCATCAGAGGTTACAATAAAAAGGTAGAAAGAAGGACTGACAGAAGGAGGTGTGGAGGGTGAATAACTTCCCCCAAAACCCATAGAAGCTGGGTAAACAACATACACACTCACACAAAAGCACTGTATCCCTGAGGAGCATGGTGGACAGGCATGATGTCAGCGTAGGTCTCCTCTAGTGACAGCAGCACGTTGCTCGCCTGTTGACCTCCGTCAGCTACAGTCAAGAGGCGTGGCAGGTCCCGGTAGGCATCTGGACCAGCGAGGACATCCACCAGCTTCTCCCGCTCCAAAAGCTCTGTCTTTAGCCTCTCTGCCATGCACCCTGGACATACACAGCCATTAATACTATTTGTAGCCTTTTGTAAGACGGTCAAGTGTACATTTGTGACCTGACTTACCTAAAATTCCAATTTTCATGGGTGTGTGGGTCCTTAATCGTCTCTTCTTCATAGCTGTTAGCTGCTGTAGTCTATTCCAAATCGTTTGTTCAGCTTTCTCTCTGTTAGGAGAAGAGTTTAAGTCTCTACATTAGTTGGTGCATCTGATTTAGTTGAAATGGTCACGTCAAAACCGTAATGCCAATTTTAGTGAGTACTGTTAAACAATTGTAAAATTCTTAATCAAAACAGCAGTTATATCAGGTTTCTTTTAAGTTTATTACACGCTCTTACCTTATGGAGCACGTTACCAGAAGGACAACATCTGCCTGTAAGCACAACATGTCTTTATAGTGAACAGGTTTAACATAAATGTAAAGATTGTATATAAATAGAGCTGTCCTGTACCTCATTTAAGTCAACCGTGCGTTGATATCCCTTCCTCTGTAGTATGGACCAGGCTATCTCTGTGTCGTTCACATTCATTTGACATCCATAGGTTTCAAAATACACTGCAATGTGAAGACAAAGCAGCGGTTTGGCATTCGTCCCAAACAATCAAATTTAGCTTGATGGCTTTCAGTGATGCAGACCAACCTTTCCGTGAATTCCCCAAGTCCTCAGAAAGATAACTGTGATTGTCAGAGTACTCTCCATCGGCAGCATGAGTCTTATTGACTGACACTCCTTTGATGAAATCCTGAAAACTTGGACCAGAGGATATCTGACACTTGAACTTGTCCGCAGTTGTCCTCCTTTTTTTTGAAATAACACTGGTGTTAGCTAATTTAGAACAATATCTGAGTTGGATACAGCTGATGGGTATCCAGCGTTGGGGAAGAGTAAACAGGGGTTTTAAAGTCCTGAGGTATTCCATGCTTGGTTAGCTAGCTAGCTACAGGAGCAAAGGCTTTGAAGCAACCTTCCGGATTTAGTTCTTACTGAGCAACCATAGACTGTAGTTAGCTACTATTTTGCGCGGCTTAGCTAACATGTTGTCTCTTATTTATCCTACTGGATAGATTAACAGTAAACTGAGTGCTAGCTACGTTGGGTAATGTCATTCAAGCACTCATGTCCTGTGGAGCCGAAGATATGTTAATGTCAAGAGCAGTATCTCCCCACTCTAAAGTAACGTTATAGAAACCCACAAAAGGCGTTGAGCTGTCAACATTCTGAATGTTATATAGAATGTAATAATAGTTTTAGGGGCGGTGGCGAAAATTCTACGATACAGTTTAACGTCAATTACCACAATTACAATGAAGAATTATTGTGTTTGACATAAGCCTGATGACAGTATTTTCTTCAGTCATTTACAGACATGGCGTAGTGTCGGGAGCCAATTCAGTATGTTAGTCGAACGTTTTCATTATTACACTGCAATCCTAAAGGCCAAGAGAAAAGGGCCAGAGACAAAGGGGCAAAGGCGACGATGGGAGTAGACGGTAGGGAATCATCTTGCATCCTGATAGTCCGTTAGACAAAAATGTCCCCTGGTACGTCAAACTTCACGGTCCGTCTAGAAACCTTTGCGTAAAAACACTTTCCGGACTTCCGGGAAAGCTTCGGTGACGTTTTAATAAATCACCAAAATCTTGAATCAGTCTTAAAAGCTGAATACTTATTGGTGAGAGATACAGATCACACGTATTTTTCACGTTACGGTCCCAAACTCGGGTCCAAGGATGAGGGTTGGGGGGAGTGGAGGAGTTGGGTAGCATCAAAGTAAAAATCTCTTCAACTTTATTAACTTCTACGAATTGAAACGATTCCAGGGACAGAATGTAGCACTAACTGTTAAATACAAGGCGTACACAAAATACACAACAATGCAGTCTGTAGCCCTGCAAATAACAGCTAATGGAGAATAATGTGTTTTATTAAATGTGAGCTAGAGAGTTGTTTTTTCAAATGTCTTCTATGGTGCAGCAATATGCTTTTTTGATTTTGCCCAATAACATAGACACTTAAAAAGGTGTTTCTGTCTTTTTTTTGTTTGGTCACACTGGACAAAATCCTTTGACATGAAGGACTATAGATGCATTTTTATTTCCTTGACAGGCGTTAGTTGGTAGTAGGAGTAGTAGTATATCCTTTAGGGAACTGTTTGCATAATGGATGTATAAGATAGATATGGTAATTTTATGGATTTCAAAATTACCATAACATTTTATTTACTATAAACCACATCTCATCCTATCATATTTTCTTTTCTTTTGTCTTTGTTTTTGATCTTTCATTATAGCATACTATGTAATAATGTGCAAACCGTTTGTTGTAATTGTATACTATTTTTATATAACATTTTATAATTACCTTAAACAATTGTATATACCTTATACAACACACTTTGGCATCTTGTATTTAATTATGGTCATGCCAATCAAGCAAACTTGGATTTGAATAGTGAGAGAAGGACAAAAAGAAAGACAGAATATGCAGACAGTTCAGCTCAAAGTGAGAGAGAGAGAGAGAGAGAGAGAGAGAGAGAGAGAGAGAGAGAGAGAGAGAGAGAGAGAGAG
>JAVQJL010060872.1:0-13222 GCA_036024295.1 Nannoperca obscura | reverse complement strand
AGAGAGAGAGAGAGAGAAAGAGAGAGAGAGAGAGAGAGAGAGAGAGAGAGAGAGAGAGGGAGGGTGAGGTACAGTAGGGGTTGAATTCAATCCTGACATTTTGGTATATACAGTTATGTAATCCATGACTTTATAGCAATATTATGACAGTGCAGTGGATGAGGGTGGAAAGAAGTGCACACAAGTGCTGTGCTGATATAAGTGTTCTCTCATTTGCTTGAATTGTATATAAGATACGATCAGAAGTACAATCAAATACTGAATATTTAGAGGCAGTGTTAAACAAGTATGCTTATCTCAGACTACCATGCTCCACACCCTCTACCACCATGGAGGGTGCCTGGCAACAGCATTTGGAAGAAGTTACATCACCATGGTAACCAGTGATCATCCATGGTTGGAGACGACAGCAGCTGACAGCCCTGCTAAATTATCTGCTTCTTTTGCCAATAAGGATGCTACAAAAGGGAGAATACAGTGAATACAGTCTGGTGCTTATTTTCTGTCTGCACCCTGAACTTTAGTGCTTAGTTAGCCTACATTCATTTTATGTAGCTTTTGGATTCATTTGGCATTTAATACTACTGTGGAATGACAGGGGAGGCTTTCTGCAGAGTGCATGCTTTAGCATAGCTGAGAAGAGATGCATCTTTGGACCAATCCAGTCTCAGCACGTTTGTGTTGTTTTGTATTGTGCCATTATTTCCTGTGCGACTGGACCGTCACGTCAACCGAGTTAATCCCTCTGACAGGCGGCGAGATTACACAACACTGTCCAACCGTGAGCGAGAATATTTGTCACACAGACATTGAGAACTGTCACCTCTCTGTCTTGGATTTGCTGCAGGAGAAACCACAGAGGGCCCTTCTGCTCTTCTGCCACCTCACTAAGAATTTAATCCCCTCTCTGCAGGCACCGGCAGCGGGGATTTGCATACAAGCGGAGAGCTTCTCCGGTCAACGCCGCTGACAAGGCCGGGTCTCTTACCGTCAGACGGGGGATGTTGTTCTTTCCCTCGTAACTGGTCCCAGACATGCTGTCTCAGACGCTCTGCCCCCTGGCAATCAACTCAGAGGCGGGTTGCGACGACTCCTGCGCCCTGCGCTGCGCTCTGCCCCCCCCCCCCAAACCCGGTGTGTGTTACTTATTGCTTCCGCGTGTGAGAGAGGGAGAACACGACGAATCCGCCGCCGTGCGGCCGCGTCAGGACGCGTGAAGCGCGCACAGCTAAAAGACGGGGGACTGTTCTGTGCGTGCGCGAGAGCGGAAAGCCAGCGTATTTCCGACATAAAAAAAAACACACGGTGTGCCTCACACCCCCTACACGCGCGCACACAAACAGCTCACGTGAGAGCACAACAACAAAAGGCCTACCGCGAGGGATGCTGTCTGTGGCCGCAGAGGGGAGATGATCCTCATGGCATCTTGTTCATTTGCATCTTTTTGGACAATTTTGTTTTTGAGCTACGTAAACGTAAACCAAAATGGCCAAACTGCAATGCAGCACAAAAGTTCATCATT
This sequence comes from Nannoperca obscura, assembly GCA_036024295.1. Taxonomy (NCBI): domain Eukaryota; kingdom Metazoa; phylum Chordata; class Actinopteri; order Centrarchiformes; family Percichthyidae; genus Nannoperca; species Nannoperca obscura. The sequence continues at coordinate 11,700 of JAVQJL010060872.1, read as the reverse complement.
TATGCAGACTGAGGCATTTGTCTGAGAAAGTGTCACTCCTGAGGTGTTAGATATCAACGAGGCGACAGTTGTGGTCTTCCAAAACGATCCCGACACAACACTAAAATAGAATTACTATTATTTAGGCAACAATAACTGCATTCAAATTATTCAAATAGACTGTTGTGCTTTCAGACGTTAAAATCAATAGTTATTGTTGTTTCGCTAAATAGGCCAATAGTTCCCCACCAGCTGAAGTCTGGCGTCTTTGTTTCTGCACTACTCTTTTATCTGGGAGCCTGTTCATACACGAGACAGCCAAGAGAAAGGCCTACCTGCCCATTTGGGGTTTCTCTTCCCGATGAAAATCGGACCTCAACACCGGGGTGTCCGTCGTCTCTCTCTCCGGGCGAGTTGGTCAGTGACCCCTCCCGGGCCTCGGTGGACGTCTTGCCGAGGGGGTCCCCTGTGTCCAGGAGCCTTTCCCGGCTCCCGCTTCTCGGGGTGCGGCTCCCTTTCCTCCCCACCGCGTAGTTATCGAAGTCTATGGTCTTGCTGTCAAACGCCCCCTCCACGGAGCTGAACATCCCGAAGCTTTTCCTCTGGTTCGGCCCGGTGATGATCGGTCCCGCCAGGTAGACCGGCAGCTCATCCTCCCGGTTCCACTCCCTTCTGCAGTCAGACATTGTGGCTTCCACTGGAGACGGAGACTTCCCCCCCAATCTGAAACGATGGAGACAGGAACCGCGCTCGCTTCGCGTCTAACCGGGTCACGGACAGCCCCGCCTCTCAAGCGTGCTCTGATGCTGTGAAGCTGCTCTCTCCTACCTAAGACTGCTGCCTCCCCTCTCTCTCTCTCTCTCTCTCTCTCTCTCTCTCTCTCTCTCTCTCGCACACACATACACACACACATAAACAAGTGAAATGATGCAGTGCTCCAGTTTTAATAGGAGAGGAGTTTCGAGTGTGAACTAGTTTTAATGTGAAGAGCCTATAGACCACACGTTCAAACACACACACAAAAGGAAAACAAGTCTCTCCACCATCCCTCGCTCTTTCCTTTTAATGTGGGGGCTGATCACACCATCAGCGGATTACACCAGCTCGCGTCATCTTTTTAACCCACATCTGGAGGGACAGAGAGATTGTTAAATTGTCTGTGTCCTCAGAGTTAACTGCTGCTGTCATGCATGTTTGTGGGGGGGGGGCTATGCCCTTCCACTAGCGCTGAATGAGTGCAACCTCTGCAGGTGCTTTCAGGTGCTCCACTGGTCCTCCGAAACCAGTGACCTATATGCTCATGGGATGTTTGCTGATGTGAGGCGACAGTGAGAGCTTAAGTCTGGTTCCAGGCAGCAACAGACTGTCCTCCTCATGGCCCGGGAGGATACCGGGAGAGGGCGGAAGACAGAGAGAGAGAGAGAGAGAGAGAGAGAGAGAGAGAGAGGCAGACTGGGAGCTGTCTTTCAGTACTCGCACAGGTGGACAGCTCCCAGAGGAACAATGCACTAAACACGAAACACAGCCTAACAGGCAAAACAGGCAGCCTATAGAAGCATTAAGCACGGGTTTCTTGCCTCGTTCATGAACACAGTTTTGGCACTAGAACACATATACCACATATCTGGAGGCTGGCCTATGTAGCACGTGATGTGATTATTGCAATTATTATAATTAGGAAACTCTATAATAAGAATACAAATCCTACTCTTCAGTAATGCAACTAATGCTTGATTCATGATGACCAAATGCATGAATTAATAATTAATGATGTATCACGAATTCCTTTTGCTCACCGTTACGAAAAAAGATCAAGTCACTATGAGTTCATGTGATTAGTTAATGCTTAAAAACCCCACAGTTTCTTCACGTTCATTCGTATGCCAGAAATTTGCTGGAATAACAGCTCATTGGAATTTTGTTAAATGTATGAAGTGACTGACTGAATAATCCAATCATGACACGTCTTGCAGTGTACCCTTATCATAAAGTATTACCTTATTATGAGACCGCTGCCTCTCCACACACCAGCCGTCAGTCTTGTTGCAGACTGGTGCCATATGGAAGAGAGTCAGACTCGATTAAGAGCAGGCCTACATTGCATTTGACCTGGAACCCCATAATCTACTTAAATGGTGCGACCATTCAGTTGAAATGGTGGCACATGCCGCCTTATTGCCGTTTTTTATGTGTTTGTTGTATTATATTTTTAAATTATTTTTAAATACAAAAAGAGACACGGGTGACTGAAGTGAGAAAAGATTGCAAGAGACGACAGAAATTGTTAAAAGCGAAGTACTTCACGGGTTTACAAAGCAAGAAGGAGTTAATAACCAATCATAAGTTGGACATTTGATCGGCATTTACTTCTCCCTATTAGGGGCGAGTCTATTTCAAGAGGGCAGGGTATGAAGTTGTGGTGTCGCTATAAACCGGACACTTGAGAGTTTAACCAGGGTCAGTGTGCGTCTCTGGTTTCGACTGTTTGCAGTGCGCGGAGTTCAGCATGGACTACAGACACAACTTTTAAATTCAGGAGGATAGTTAACCTTTCATCCTGAAGAAATCGGCCAATTCAGCCACCAAGTAAGGTGTATTTCTGTTCTTTCACTCTGTGCTGTCTTGGCGTAAGTTTAGTGTTGAGAATTTAGCCTACTTGACACAAAGTGCAGAACTCCTTGACCATTCAGTGGGTGGACGAAGCAAACTCAAAGAAGTTCAGATGCGAATCTATGACGCTGAATAATTACTGTAAACCTAACGTAAAACTTTTTCACCCCTCTACATGTTCCTCTCATAGTTTAAAATATTAGGTTCACAGAACGTTCCTCTTTTAATTTGACACTTTGTTTTGCTTAGTTAAATGTGACTGCAGCGGTATACTATAACATCATCCTATTTCTTTTTTCACAATGTTCACTCACATTGAGTAGAACAGAGTTTTACTGATGTCTGTGTCCCTATCAAAACTTGTCTTCCTGTCAAAACTGTTTAAAATTTCCAAAGGAAAGGGCCCTCCAAGTGTCTCCAATTATGATTCACTATAGTAGAAATTACCTTGATAATGTTTCTGCAGTGTATGGCTGTCAGTAGTTACATGATAAATGAGTTAGCATTTTTTTAATTCCAGGAAATATGGATAAGGACTCCCCATCAACCCCTGCTGCTGTCAACACCCAGGGGTCATGCCCTGTCCTCGAGGGACCCTCTCTTCCCTCCCCCATACAGATTCCTCCTTCACTTGTCTCCAGTAACCTCTCTGCTGCTCCCTCTCACCCGGCCAAATCTCCATCCTCCATAGAAACCACTGCGGAAGCCAGAAAATTATCTCATTCCCCTCACTTATCCACTTCCGCCATCTCTAAATCAATGGCTTCCCCTTCTTCTTTAGAGGGGTTAAATCCCTTAACGTCTGCTGCATCCTCTAAATCCACATCTACTGTTTTCAATAAACCCCCCTCTCCTGTTTCAAACAAAACACCAGTTGTTACTTCTCCTAACTGCTCTACCCTTCAAATCCCCAAAATGTCATCCTCTTCCAACCTCACCCCTGCCTCTCCTACATCAGCCAGCGTGGCCTGTAACACTCCAACAGATTCTCATCCTTCTTCCACCACTACTTCTTCCACATTGGCTCCTGCAACTTCTTCCACTGCCCCCAAGAAACGCACCTTTGCCTCGATGGCCAAGCGGTTGATAATACAAGAACGACTTAGGAAAGCTGAGGAGGATGCCAATGATGAAGAGGACGGTAAGAAATAAAATAAAATAATAAAAATAATAAGTATTTTTATTATCCAGTGGTTGAATTGAATTAAACTTTTGAATACCTGCGCGTTAGGCCACTGGTATTTCTATACACAGTTTTCTCTGTAAAGAAATCCCATGTCCTGTTTACTGTATGGCTGGCAGGTCAAGAGGAGTGAACATGCAGATGAGTAGTTTTGCCTTCCTTTTCATAATCCTGCTACACAAACAGTACCTTGATGACCCTTTTCTTGTCATGCTCGTGGGATGGCAATGTCGGCCTGATGTTTGTACATTCATTCATAGTCCCCAGAGGATCGATGCTAATGACTCTGGTGATCCCTGACTTTTCATCTAGTGCCACCATGCGGTTGATATTTGGGCACTGCCATGCCTAAGTACAGTCTCACAGAGCTGCTAGCATGGCTAGCCTTTTTTTCGTGTGTTAAAACTGAACAAGCTCAAGCTCTGTTGCTACATAGCAACCTTTTATCAGCAATATATGAACAAATGATTAGCATTTTGCACACTTAAAACACCCATAGGTATATATTTTTTATAAATATTTTAGAGAAACTGATATCACTAATTAGTTATTTAAACTTTGTGATATTTTACTGTCATTATATTTCAGAACTGCTGGAATTGAAACCAACAATCTGGCTGCAACAGTAACAGATGTTGCTGTTCATGAGAGACTGGCATTTGAAAAGAAACCAAACTATTTTTGTTTAAAAGACACTGGGGAGACAGTAACAGTTGTAAGCCTTTATACAATCGACAAGTATTGGTGTGACGCAGCAGGTGGGCACGGAGCTCTGGGGTCTTGTCACAGTATATCTGCATGGACAGACAGATGCACAGACATGTTTAAAATGCTCACACTCTCACATCTACTCCACCTTTGACTTCTTGTTATTCTCATGTTACCAGATAAATGTCAGATGGGATTTGTTCATCGCTGGCTATGAACACAGTATGTGTAAAATTCAGCACAGTTACACTGCTCCTTCAATAAAGTTATACCACTATACAAGATTGGAAGCGACAGCATTATGTATTTATTCGGACAGAAGTTTTTTAATTGATTGAGGTGGATATGTATACATTTAAGGCATCTTGTGTCATCTCCTGCAGATGATGAACCAGAGGAAGATTTGTCAGTGGAGCAGATGGAAGAGAAGGCAAAAGCTGGTGATGCCAGAGCTCAGACCCGGGTGAGTGAAAGCACATGCACACAGTCTGGCGCTTGGCATTGTTTTGAGTCCTGCTGGTTGACTCCGTCTAGTTGTGAGTATGTGTCTATTTTGGGCAACTTGGAAGATGATCCCAGGCTTTCAATGAACACTATTACAGTGTATTGCAGCACTGCACTTCTCGTTACTCCTCATGCAAAAAGAGCAGCTAGCAGAAGAACAAGGGGGGTTAGAGGTGGAAGTTATGTGGCTTGAACATTCCCATGCTTTAAGCACCCAAATAACCACAAGGGTGCGTGTAAGTGAACATGTCAAAACTCTCATTTATCATTATAGACAAGCTATACATTATAATAGAGATCGTTTACACCTATGGCTTAAACACAGGAATCAGTGGTTATTGTTACTATACAAGTTGTTTATATTTACATTATTAGTAGTAGTATTTAGACGCTTTGAAAACACTGTCAATTGAATATGCATGCTTAGATAAGTTGGTTTATGAGATTATATTGTATCTAGCAAAGCCACAGACAGGAATATTAATGCAGAGCCATTTACGAATTAAGAGCCACTTCTTAAACTCAAGACATCTCATTCCCCAACAAACAGACACATTTGATGATAACTGTGAGAGAAGTTATGAAATGACAGTTAAGATTAGAAAACAGTCACTTGATATGCCACTGGGGCCTCTGCTCCGCTTTTAAATTAACGATGACAACACACTGATGACCAAAGGAACACGGAATTATGGGATCTGTTGTCAGTGGGTTCCGTGAACTTCACTGTGAACTGTTTTGATCTGAGCTACTTTTTTAATGGTTCATAATATAAAACCACTGTGCCTTGAGGATTATCCAAACTAATGGGGAATTAGTTTGAATAATCCTCAAGGCACACATTTCTTATTCCCTTTTCTTTTTCTTTTTTTTTGGAACTGGGGGTAAACTGGCCTATAAATAGAAAGCGCATAGGTTAGATATAAGTACACACATAAAGCAGTGTAACAGGTTGTGACAATATAAAATACAAGGGTCTTACTGTTCAGTGTAATCACAATAAATATCTTCACAGCGTTTATGAACAAATTATCTAAGTTTATGCAATAAATAATGTTATTTTGTGGAGGATTTTCATGTCTAATGTCTATTATTTCACCTCTCTTCTACTCTTTCTCTTTTTCTACCTCTCTTTTGTGTACCAGCTGGGACAGCACTACTTGATTCTTGCTGAAGAGAAGGACACAGAGCTAAATAATCATCTGGCTGTTAATTGGCTGATTAAAGCAGCTAAACAGGGAAGAAAAGGTGCAGCGAGAGTACTTCAGCGGTGTTGGGTCCAGAAAAAAGGTTAAAGTTACAGAATTCATCACATGAATGTGTGTGTTTGCGTATTTGTGTTTGTATTTTCTTAACTGTGTCACCCTCTTCCAGGGGTCACTCCAGATAATGAGGAAGACATGCGCAAGCTGTCAACAGAGAGTAAGTTTGAGCTGGCAGTACGTAAAGCAGCCATGATGATGTACTGGAAACTCAACCCAGAGAGGAAGAAGAAGGTGGCTGTGGCTGAGATGCTGGAAAATGTCAGCCAAGTCAATGCAGTGCAGGGTAGGAGGCACACACACAATTTCACACACACCATATCAATTTAATTATTTTGAATTGTGACAGCAATCCTGCCTGATGTACTACAGATTGCCCAGAATACTGTGCACATTGTTATATGATGGCTTTTAAATATAGGATATATGATATATTCCCCTTTGTGTATTTCAGTATTTGCAGCTGTCACAGTGAACAATATCACATTACATGCAGGCCATGTTTGTAACTCACTGAATTTGTAGTCATTTTCCACCAATAGGTGGCACTGCAAGCAGGATTCCTGGCCCAACTTCAGGCCAGACCCAGAAAGTATTGGAGAGCATGGTCAGCAATGAGTGTAAGTATCCAGAAAGGGAGAGAGAGAGAGAGAGAGAGAGAGAGAGATAGAGTATAATGTGCCCTCTTGTATAACTGACTGCTTTGTGCTTTCTCAGCTACACACTTGGACCTGGATGACTTTGTTGAGATGACTAAAAAGTATGCACAAGGTATTGTCCCCTCTGCCCAAAATGGCAGCCATATCACAGCCAAGACTGAAGTTCCTACACCTCAAGACAGTGTTGGGGAGGTAATAGACCCAATCAGCAGAAATGATAATAATGATAAGCATAAGGATGACTAATGTATGAATGTATTTGTGTATGTAATGTAATTATTCTGTGTGTGTGTGTGTGTGTGCGTGTGTGCATGTAATTCTATTTTAAAGCACAAGGCTGAGCTGGTCCCATCAGGATATAGGAAAACCCACCGAAGTTCTTGGAGTTTTGGCCGAAGCGGGATGATGCTGGACTCTGAGCAGACTGGGGCCATAAAAAAAGCCATGGACATGAAATCACGCTTAATGGTATGATAATCATATGTATTACAATTAATTCTGCTTTTGTATATTTCTTGAATTACCCTTTATAAAATATCTATCAAATGTATATCGTTGTGGATGTTTTTACTCTTCTGAAATCATCCACTGAATTCTCTTTCCTGGTTTTTATGTTTGTTTCTTCTTCTTCAAATCTGTCTCTCTTCACTTCAGACGCTGCAGTACCCGCTGCAAATCATTGTTGAGATGAAAGAGCACCTGGTCGACTGGGCGTCACGGGCCGGTGTCCAGTGGCTGAGCACAATCATCCCTACGCAGCACGTCAATGCACTTATTTTCTTCTTCATCATCAGCAACCTGACAGTTGACTTGTTCGCTTTTGTCATCCCTTTGCTTGTCTTCTACCTCTCCTTCATCTCTATGGTCATCTGCACACTGCGTGTTTTCCAGAGCAGCAAGGTGAGTGTAGTTGCAGATTCTGTTTTACTCAGAAATTAAAACATTGCATTGCTTTTCAGTGCAAAAACGATGTTACAAAATTAAAAATTTGCCTTTCCCTCTTTTCACAAACTATGCCAGTGAGAAACTCATATAGTCGAGTAATATAATAATTGTCACACACATAAAGCACATACATTTTCCATGAAATCTGACTTGGAGAAAGCCTGGTGGACTCTGATCTTGTGACTGAACAGTAATGTCTCAAAGTTGGCAGTAATGGTGGCAGTGATTTTTGGATGTTGAAATGCTGCATCTAAAATCCATCTTATTTTTAACTCTCAGCAATGTCTTTCTTCCCTTAACCTCATATCTTTCCTTCTCTTTTTGCCACAGACTTGGGAGAACTTCAGAGCCTTGACATCTCTGCTGACACGTTTCGAACCTGGCTTGGATGTGGAGCAGGCAGAGACCAACTTTGGTTGGAACAACCTAGAACCGTACCTCTATTTTATTGTGTCTGTTTTCTTCGTCATTTTCTCCTTCCCTGTAGCTGACAAGGGCTGGATCCCCTGTTCTGAGCTCTCCACTGTGGCTATCTTCTTCACTGCTGTCAGCTACAAGAGCCTCAGCCCCACCGCTGCGACATATGCAAGACGAGCAATGGTCATAGAGGTCAGGGGGCGCACACTACTGGCATAACATATGTGATCCAAATAATCAATAGAGTTTTGCATGTTGTAGCTTATTAAGTACAAATCACACTGTATGTTTACATTATTACCATCATAACTACAATCTTACGTACCATAAAGCAAGTTTGTGGATTCATTTCTAATTTCCAGGAAGCCATATTCATTCATTTGAATTTGGTTTTAAAATGAAGTTGCAGAGAATTGATGTTTGTAATGCATCAAAAATTCAAATTCATTGGTGTGTTTAAGGAATCTTCAACATCCAAGATTTGGTTGTTGACACTTCACAACACAAACATCACAAACAGGGATCCTTGCTTTCAACTGTATTATCACAGGAAGATAACATATCTATCTCTACTAAGGTATCTGAAAGTAGATTTTCATTGCACACTGACATTAATTGACATTAATCACTGTGGAAGATAAGAAGAAAATCAGTCTAAAGTTCAATGTCTTGCTAAAATGTTTGACAGCAATTTAACATGAACTGGATTTGATGGGCTAAAACGTGAAGAAATGAAGCCTTTTAATGTTTATTTTACAGACTTTGTAACAAATCAGTTCTCTCAAAGTTTACATATGTACTTTTTTAATGCAGGTAGCATCATCTCTGTGTTGCCTGACCCAGTTCCTGCCAGAGAACATGACAGTGCCTCGTTTACTGGGCCACACCTTCGCCACACTGCCACTAGGGGAGTCAGTGGTGCTGAAGCTCAGTCTCCCCTGCCTGCTGTATGTTTACCTGTTCTGTCTGTTCTTCAGGTGAGCAGGAGCATTTGGGCTATTGGATGTGTTTGTTTGTGTCAGTGGGTTTTAAAATCCCACCCCAGCTTTTTTGTAAATTGATCAAATTATGCCCTCCAATATAATTTATTTTCTTTGGTCTTCTTTCTGTGAATTTTTATCTTCAGCATGGCCAGGATGCGTGGTTTCAGGGGGACTTACTGCTTTCTGGTTCCATACCTGGTGTGCTTCATGTGGTGTGAGTTCTCGGTAGTCCTCCTCCAGAGCTCTTCTGTTGTAGGTCTAATCCGCACCTTGGTGGCCTACTTTCTCTTCCTGTTTGCCCTGCCTGTTCTGACTTTTGGCCTTGCTGCCATGCTCTTAATCCAGCTCTTCAAGTGGTTCCTTGAGCTGGAACTGACGAAGATGATTGTGACCCTCGTAGTTTGTGCGATCCCTGTCACCCTGCGGCTGTGGACACGGTTCAGCTTGTCTATTCTGGATGTGTTCCGCTCACTGACTCACCGTGGCCCAGTAAAGCTCATCTTACTGTGTATCTCCATGGTGATCCTGTTCTTCTCCATCTATGTGTACCATGCAGAGGGACAGAAGGTGTACAATTCCACCCTAAGTTGGAGCCAGTACAGCCAGGCGTGCGGGCCACCGGCCTGGGAAACTAAAGGCATGGCCCAGACACAGATATTCTGTAGTCACCTGCATGGACACAGAGTCACCTGGACTGGGCGTTTCAAGCATGTTCGTGTGGCCGAAACAGATAACGGGGCACAGTCAGTCATCAACATGTTGCCAGTGTTTATGGGAGACTGGCTGCGTTGCTTGTATGGGGAGACATATCCCAAATGTGAGCCAAAGAATTCTACAGTCGCAAACCTAACAGCTGCCAATTTGGCAGCCAGCTCTGCATCGGCTACCGTTTCACTGCCATTGCTGCTCCGAATGCAAGAAGAGGAAGAGCTGTGTCAGACCAAGGCTCTGGCCAAACACACCTGCCACATCAAGCGCTTTGACAGCCATCGCTTTGAGGTGACAGTAGGGATGATCCGGCATGGAAGGGTGGAGGCAGAGGACCCAGCTAGGGATATAATCCTAATGGCCAGCCATGAGTTCAAACAAGTTTTGCTAAACCTAAATCCTGGTAATATGGTGGAGTTCAGCACCAAATTGGAGGGCCGTTTAGGAGCCAAAGCTCCAGCTTTTGAGTTAAAAGCTATCCACTGTCTGGACTGTGTTTCTTCATTGCTGACTGGAGGCAGGCAGGTGAAGATAGAGAGAGACTGGAGACGCACCACTATGAGAGCCCTGAAGTTTGCATTTGATTTTTTCTTCTCTCCCTTCCTGTCAGCAAAAATATCTGCCTGAAAACAAAGACAACAAGACAATGATGTTGAAATAATAATGACTCACCTGACTCTCATCAGGAAGCCATGCTGTCTTTTTTCTTGTGATGTGATCATGCTACTATCGTAACTTATAGTATTGTTTACAACTTGATTTAACGTGGATCTACAGCTCATGTTTATGTATTGAAATTTTAACAATGTGAAAGCATCTAGGAGATGATTTAATACTTTTAATACTTCCTATTAGTGCATGTGTTTACAAACATTTTACTATTTCAGTTCATGTACCTCTAAAGCAGTTCCAAAATGGTCAGATACAAACTTTGGCTTGAGACTCACCAATCACCTTGAGGCAATTTTCTATTTTTCCATTTTTGTTTTAAAGAACTGGATAAAAACCTGTAATTTGATGGTTCCTGATTATATGCAGGGAAGGTATTATTGGGTGCTGACCATTTCTGAATGCCTAGAGATACTTTACATTTGTTAAAAATAAAATATTATGAGTGAAATGTATCTTTGATAGAGCAATGTTACATTGTTTAGTTTTAAGAAATGTCTTACTTGTATGGAGAATATGTTGTTGTTGTTGTATGTGTGTACACATTAGTGCCTTTTTAAATGTACATTGTGTTGTAGAATATATGTACTTCTGGCTATGCTAGCCAACATGTTAAGGTTAAAACATTCTGGTCTTAATTATCAGATTTTCCTGTGCCCTGAGCTACAATGCACATAAAATGGTATTTGGAAATCTAACATAAAATGTCACTTCCGTTTTCTTATGTTTGCAGTGAGGCCATTTATGGTAAGGCCACAAACTTGTCAAAGTATGCAGCTATAGTCTCATTTTCATAGTTTGTGTTACACATTCACACACCAACATGCCAACGATGACATGGCCAATGATTGGTCTTACTATTTATGGCCAAACCATGCAACAATTTAAATTAACTAACCGTGTGTGTGTGTGTGTGTGTGTGTGTGTATGTATGTGTGTGTGTGTGTCCTCTGGGAAATATATATATATATACACTACCGTTCAAAAGTTTGGGGTCACCCAAACAATTTTGTGTTTTCCATGAAAAGTCACACTTATTCACCACCATACGTTGTGAAATGAATAGAAAATAG
>JAVQJL010060865.1:0-29723 GCA_036024295.1 Nannoperca obscura | reverse complement strand
AAATATTGGTTTTTTTAGTTAAGTGGTGTATGGCAAAATTTACCTTATATGGTTTTAAATTTAAATTTTTTAAATTTTGGTTTTTGGCCCGCCCCCCCCCCCCCCCCCCCAATTTCACGTGATCACTTACAACAATCAAAACAAAAACAGAAAAAAAAAAAAAGACCAGTCTTCTTCAGCGCCTGGGACATCTGGCAGTTTCAAAATGCCTCCGTGCATTCCGCGAGTACATTATCAGAGCGTTTTCATACATTTCGGGATGTCTTTACTCTTGCGATTTATTGTTGCGCCCACTCACACTGTAAGAAGCAAGTGTGACAAAGGCAACTGTGCCAACAGGGGTCCTCTTTCTCCCGTTATCAGACAGGCAATCCAAAACGAGACTATCCCCATGTGTTGCGTGTGTTTAGTCCACAGGCGGCAAAAGCAGGCTGCGACCGCCCGTCCAGCGTTTGTACTCAGTCTCCGAGGACCCGTCACATCTACACACAGTCCGTGACCCTCTGTGGCGCATGATCGACAAATCTCTCTTTTGAGGAAGTTTACGTCAACGTTTTTTCTTTTTTTGTTTTGTTTTTGCAGTTACGTTTCAGTGTCTCCTCTCCTCAAAACAGGTTCTCCTCGAAGATAGCCATTAAGTCACTTTGGAAATTCATGTCAATAGTTGCTGCCATCTGGAGAGAGAAAAGAACAGTTCATCATTTCCTTTACTTTCATTACTCCTGAGAGTGAATCTTCAACTTTGGGAAAATGACTCCTACAGCTACACGTGAATACAATTCTAACGTGTTATTGCTTCTAATTGTGTTCAGATTGAGGTTTTAATCTCTGGTGCACATCTGCTGACAACTCACAGTTGTTTGTATTACACGGCAATTAGCATCATATTAAAACTCCATAAAAACAATGATCTCACCGCTTCTCGCCTTCTCCTCTCCTGCTCTCTGCGGCGTGCTAGCTCCCTCTGTTGGTCTAGTGGGTTCTGTGTGGCGGGCTGAGGCGGTGTGGGGGGCTGAGGAGGCTGCTGAACGGCAGCTGGCTGGGGCTCCTGCTGCTGCTGCTGCTGTTGTTGCTGCTGCTGCTGAAGTTGTTGTTGCTGTTGTTGTTGTTGTTGCTGTTGTTGTTGCTGCTGCTGTTGTTGTTGCTGCTGCTGCTGTTGCGAAGGAGCTTGGATGTGCTGCTGCTCCAGACGCCTGCGTGGCTCCTCATGCACCCGTCTGCTTGGCTCCATGACGTCTTCTTCATCTCGACCCCTGGAAAACATTCAGATGCATTTCATTAATATTTCATTTAAACGTTTAAGAGGCTTGTGCTTAATTGTAACTGGGGAGTTAAACACTTATTTTTTTATTTTCACATCTGACATAATCTACAGATATCAATGGTCAATATGTCAATATGTTAAAGGTCAATAATCATTTTCACTGTGTATTTTTGCTGAGAACGGTGCGCGTTACGTTGACTGATTGGCCAAAAGACTCAAATCGTCTCAAAGATGTTTTAATGACATATTGATGGAATATTTCGAGTCAAATGGTGAATTTTGCCAAAAAGCAACTAGTTTGCAGGCATGATAAAACTACAAGATCTGTACAGAAACGGTTTGGCCAAAAGGAACAGCTAGCTGAGGGATGTTAGAGGCAAAATGTCCAACACTTGAACAGGAGCAGACGCCAACACATCCACTCTGATGGCAGCAGGCGAGGACTGACATCACGCACCACCAAACGATATCATTGATTATAATCTTTTCTGGTTCATATGTTGACGTCTAAAAACAACCCCTCCTGCAGTCCTTCGTTACACTCGACTGTAGTCCCACAATATGGCTACTAGAGGGCATAATACATCACCTAACAATCCAATTTACTGTCAACAAAGTCAGCTGAAGTCATGACTTACTAATGACTCGTGATGGTGTGCGTCTATCAGTTCCCATCAGTTTAAATGATAAGTGAGACCTTCCTGCCAGTAGAGGTGACGAGGCCTCACATTTATTTCCAATCCTACACAGCAGCTCTAGTCCCTCTTGTTCTTAAAGGTCTCTTTGTGGCCTGGTTTGCTGTACATACAGATGCATGGCCTGTTTAACATTCTTTATTATTCTCTCAGATCTAGCTTTGGGGAGCAATACATCAAATTAAAGAAAGGTGCCTCTCCTCACAACACCATGGTCCCTCCTGAGGTGGACATTGCAGCCTTCTACATATTTGCCTCCAGCCTTCTTCTAGACAACCTTACCGTAGTTTGTCCTGCTCTCTGCGCTGTCGGTCTTTTTCTGCCTGCTCGGCTTGGGCCTTCAGCGCTTTCTCCCGCTCCTCTTTCTCCCGGGCAGCACGACGGAACTGCTCAAAACTGTCGCTTGACGACTTCACTGCAGATAAGGGCGTAGATGTGGACTTTTGTGCCAGGCTGGCCCATGAGCCCATATTCTTCAATTTCACATCCTGAGAAGACATACATAAAGACCGGAAGAAGAGTCATGTTAATCATCAATCAAATCAAATCAAATCAAAAATCTTGCAAGATGCATTCGAATATATTAGGATCTGAAAGACTAAAAGATTAAAAAACAGACTTTTACACCCACCTGTACCTTTTTGGGGGCAATGGACGCCTTGGACTCCTGCTTAAACTTATCCTTGTCTTGCAGAGAGGAGGAGGAGGGCTCAGATGAACGGATGACAGGTCGCGAGCTATCCATGGACTTCACAACTGCTTAAAACAAGCACGCGCACACACACACACACAGTCTCAATATCTTGTGCAGCTTCTTTTTCTTATGCATCTTAACCACAAGAAGCCAGAGAGAAAAAGTACTTACTCTGTGGGCCGTGGCCTGGCTGAGAAGGCTTGTTATCATGTTGTTTATGATGGTCTGGTCTCATTGCAGGGTTAAATGGCTCCCCTCTCATCACTGGTGATGGAGGAAGTTTCTCCTCCTTTACCCCACCTTGACTCCCAGGGGCCCTCTGCGGCATGACAAGCAAATGGAGTCAAAGTCAGACACAGGCACGTGGAGACATAATGTTAACCCTGCATACTGTGTCCAACCTGTGCAGGTTTCTCACCTTCTTGGGCTGCATGTTGTGAGGTGGAGACTGGTGAGACACAGGTGGATACTGGGGAAGTTGTGGGGAATGCATCATGAGAGGGGATGGATTGTCCCTCATGTGACCTGGCAACAACAGGGAGGGACATAAGAAAGTGTTTGCTTGTACAACCAGTTACCCAATGCATTTTGACTTCATCTTCTCAGGCTTACCCGTGTTGTAAGGGTCAGCCTTGGTCGGGCGAGGGGAGGGCTGCTCTTGCTGCTGCTGGATGATCTGCTGTGCTTTGTTGGTGGGCATGGATACCTTGTGTTGTGATCCCTGGGACTGACCAGCTAGTCCAGGACCCTGCTGGTAATTCAGTTGCTGCTGTTGTGGCTGTTGTTGCTGCTGCTGCGTGTGCTGCATATGGCGGGCCTGGAGGAGAGGAATCTGTTGGGGCTGGGCCTGATGTAATGGGATCAACGGGGCTGGCTGAGCCTGGGACTGAACAACGAGCTGGGGAGGAGGCAGCGTGGTCTGAGAGGAGAGTTGAGATTGTGTCTGGACAGACTGCAGAAGAGAGGTCTGTCCTGGTTGTTGTTGCTGCTGTTGCTGACGAGCCTGCGCCTGCAGCGACTGCATGGACTGCTGCTGTGGCTGACGGGCTTGCTGGAACTGCTGCAGGTATAATTGTACTTGGTTCATAGGCGTTGTAGACCCTGGCTCTTCATCGTCCTCCAGCAGCATCTGGGGAGGCTGGGAAGACAGCAAGCCCTGGGGTGTGAGTGTTGGAGGGGACATGGGCCGCTGGTGCAGGGGCTGAGGAGGGTGGAGGATCTGAGAGGGGAGCTGGTGCTGTGGTGGTGCTGTTGACTGGGACTGGAGCTGCTGCTGCTGCTGCGGCGGCAGGGTTGGCTGCTGCTGGGGAGGTGCTGGTTGCTGCTGAGGGAGTTTGGGATGAAGAGGCGCTGCCTTGTGACTGGGTCGAGAAGGCTGCTGAGGCATGGAACTGTGCAAGGCTATGATTGCACAAATCCAGGAAAGGAAAGAAGAAACAAAACATAATAATTAACACTGGTTGACTTTATAGGAGCCGTTATTCTAAAAAAAGGATTGCAGTTACACCTGCAGAAGCACTGAATTGAAGTAGCCATTTGTATTGGACGCGTCAAACGTGTAGCAGCCTGCATACCACCTTACCTGGAGATGGGAGAATGGGATGCTGGTTGAGGAAGGGGTGGGTCTCGGGGGACACTGGCCCAGCAGAATGAGCGTTGAGGTGTGGAGGTGGAGGTGAGGAGGAGTTGCCTGTGTGGTGGGACAGATGCATGAGGGGCTGGCCGAAAGGTGGCAGGGAATCAAAGCTACTTTCCAGCAACTGGGAAGACTCCAGAGCAGCTACAGGGGGAGCAAGGAAGCCTGCAGGGGATGGCTGATGCTGCTGCTGCTGCTTCATGTGACTGCTCGAGTGATGGGCTGCCGCTTGGGAATGAAGCCCAGTCTGAGCAGGGCCGCTATGAATGTGGGGGTGCGTCTTCTTCCCCTCCTTCAGAGACTGGCCTTTCTTCTTCTGTATCTTTATAATTCCTGAAAACAAGTGAAATAAAGTGTTAATATTGTGTTTTTGATTATGGGCATTTGAGTGGTCAGATTTGCAGTTACTAACCTGTCGCCTCAGCTTCACTGTCTGTGCTGGAGCCACTGCTCTCTGAAGAAGATCCAGGCTTTTTGGAGGTAGCCATGGACTCCACAGGCTTCTCAACTGCAAAACAACAACGACATTTCCAGAATGAAGCATCAAATGTATCAATTTCTAAAAGTATCACAGAAAGTGACCAGTTCCACTTCCTGGTTTCCTAGAGAAACTTACCTGGAATCTTTTTCTTCTTGCGGAGGCACAAAGACACATATCTCTCCAGCTCGCGCAGAGTTGAAGGCTTTAGCGTCTCAAAGTCAATCTCGATCTCATCAGGGTTTGAGTTTTTGAGTGAGGGCTCTCTGGACTGGATGATATGCACTACACGGCCGAGCTTGTCACCAGGAAGCTTGTTGATGTCCAAGCTTAACTGCCTCTTCTCCTCGTATGTCATAGGCTTGCACTTTTCCCCTGTAGCTGATGACCCAGCTGCCCCCAGGTCGTCTTCTAGACTGGGAACTGGCTGAAGGTTTGAGGGATGATTGCTTTTCATCCCTTCCTTTTTACTACAAAGACAAAATTGACACATGTAAATGTACCGATATGCATGTAGCACTGACTAGCCTTTACTTTCTAGAAACACGGCTCAATGTGCTTTATAACTAAAAACAGACCAACTTTAACAATTACAGGTGAATAAGACTTAATAAAGATTGCCTACGAATCATTGAACAAGCTGCATTTTAAGACAAAAAATACATCAACGGTGTCAGCTCAAAGATACCAACCTATCATCTTCTTGAACTAGAATGACTAACCGTTTAAGGATAATATTTATTTACTATTTAATAAAAACAACTATATGTAAAAACGTGTCCTCTGAATACCAAGCATTTGCTCTCAACCATGGCCACAATTACACAGTACACAAAGTTGAGCAAGGGTAATACTGACTTGTCTAATGCCAAGCTGACAACTAAAGAAACATCCAATATCAAGGGGTTGCTCTAATCAACTGCCTGACATGGATACACACCTGGGTTTTTTCTTGGGAACAACCTCCTTGTTGTTATTGTTACTGGTCTTGGTCTTCTTAGAGAGCTGCGGAACAGGTGCAGCATCCTGGATCTCATCTACAAGGCCAGACATGCCTCCTTTCTTCTTATGCTTTTCTTTCTTCTTCTCCTTCTTTTCCTTCTCTTTTCTCTTTGGTTTGCTGGCTTGCGGTTGGGACAGGGCAGCCAGCTGCTCGTGGACAGCTTTCAACTGTACCAACAGAAGAAACCAGTTTTCAATAAAAGGGCAACAAGGGCAGGACAACAAATTTGCAGCCACTTTGAACCTTCTCTGGTCACTGACCTGTTCCTGGAGCTCTGCCAACCTCTGGGCCCTCTCCTCTTCAGAGTCATCTGTGGAAGACTCAGACTCAGAGGACGAGTCACTGGAGCTGTCTGAAGACGAGGCAACATGGGCCAAAGGAGGCTGGGGTTTAACAGGGGCAGGATGGTGAAGTGTAGGAGCCGGGGCAGAAACCAGGGGCTTGCTCTCGGGTTCATCTGGCATTTTGGCAAAGCGCATCTCAAAGACATCCTGTAAAATTAAAAGTAACAAAACAAGCACAGCTAAACATGTGTATGCTTTTAAGAACAAACTCAAACCACAACAAAAAACATTTGGACAGAAATTTGTGATGTGATAAACTGGGCATGTGAAACCATGGGTAATAATAATAAACCTCTGGTCAAGTGGTTTTATTGTTCAACCAAAACAATATGTATGTTGTTTCATCTCCTGATTTACAGTAAAAAAAACATGACTTTTTTTTAGCTAAGCAGCATTGTTTGCATGTTACGCCTATATTTACCTGTAGTTTGCGTGCCATAGCTACCACCTCATGGTCTGGTGGATTATATTTGTAGCAGTTGGAAAACATTAATCGTACGTCAGCAGCAAACTCCTGGGGTTCCCGGTATTGCCTGTTCTCCAGCTTGGCCTATTAAACACATTAGGAATATTAATTACTTGCCATGCCACAAATTCTCTCTCTCTTCAATATCTTATTGATATTATACCATCTTCAACACACCTTGATGGTGTTGAGGTCCATTGGATGTTTTATGATATCATGATAATCGTGTAGTCCCAGTGCATCCACATCAACAGGTTTGTAGAATGGCCAGGCGTACGCAGCGTGCTTCTTGCATGACAGCATGTCCCTAACCAGACTAGCACAGTAACCCAGCTGATCTTGTGGTTTGGGGCTATGACCTCCACTTGGTCCGCTCAGTCCCATTCCCATGCCTATGTGATGCTGGGAATCTGGAGCATCCTTCTTCATCAGTTTCATAGGTCGGTTACTCTCTCGCCTGGGTAGTGTCTTCCCAGATTTAGACTCTGCTGGTGAAGACTCACTCAGTTGGTCGTTTGCTGTAGGTGTTGTAGTGTCTGCTTTCCTTTTCTGGCTCTTTCTTTGCTAAACAGAAGTGAATATAAAGAAAGCACAGAATTGAGGGAAAAAGGACAAGGAAATAAGTTATTATAATGACGTGCCAAAACTTGACCACACCTGCCTAATGCTCCCAAGCATGGTCAAAAATGTGCCCAACCTGCCCAAGGCATATTTCCCCATGTCAATCACACTCACTTTGGTCATCGGTATAGGGTTCTGCAGCATAGGGGCAGTGCTCTGGATGGATGGTGGGGGAAGGGAGGTCTGAGCAGGGTGAGGCACAGAAGTCATGATGGGAACTTGAGGAGCGCAGTCGGACTGGCCCAGAGAGTAGGGAGCTCCAAGCTGTGGCGCATGGCTGGGTAACATTGGGGGCACGTGGGACGGCAGGACCTGCATCAAAGGCTGGGGAGGTAGTGATGGTGGGCCCTGCACTGGTCCTCTGGTCTGCGGTGCTGCTGAGAGGTTTGACAGACCACGTGTTTGAGGAGTCGTGGACGAAGTATCAATAATGGCCCCTGGTTTCAAGTTCAGACCTAGATGAGAGAACAAGACGTGGATAAATATTCCGTCTCACAAGAACATGTGTTGACTGCAATATAGTGTAAAGGAGTAAATCACATACCTCCGTCTCTCCGGCCCCGGCCACGTCCCTTGCCTGTCATGACAACAATTTCAGTTTCTTCCTGAGGCATTTCTGTGACTTTTTGGAGGAAAGCCTTCTCTAGAGCCTCAGCCATCAAGACTATGTCATCTCCAGGCTGCAGGGGGAGACAAACACTCTTAGCAAAAGTGGAGTGATATCCGGCACTTTATGGTAACAATGGCTCCAGTGTACAACTATGTTACCTTGTTGTATATGTAGCAGTTGGTAAACATTGTGTTGAAGTCTTGGATACATTCTTGGGCATTCCAGTAGTAACTGTTCTCAAGCCTTTTCTTGATTGTTCCCATGTCCATAGGATTTTTGATTATTGTGTAGTAGTCCTGAAAGGGTTGCACAAATATGGTCAAAAAAGCAGAAAAGGAACTCTATTGTTTTTCAGTGATGTGACAATCTCTACCAGCATGATGAAGCTGTTGTCATTTAAGTTGAAGATAGCTAGATAGAAAATAATGTTAAAAGCAAAACAAAAACAAAAAACATGTCTCTATCTTAAAGCATCCTACATCCTATGAAATACTTTTTTTAAAAACTCTGCAATAATGAAATGAAAGATACATTCACAGTGTATGAATGGGAAAGTAGTTTTTACATTGTACAAGAATGAGAGCTACTATTGGACTTCTTCTGAAAGGAGGAATATGAGCCCTGACATCTCAAACAATGTAACATGTACAGTAAAGGAGAGCGGTGACGTAGCTGGTTTGTGGACAATTAACATAAATAATCATCAGCATGTCAAAAACATATAGATGTACAGCTGGAATGGGTAGATGCAGAGAACCTGGAGGCAATTTGTATGTGATGCCTAATATGTCCATGAATGTTTTAAAGGAATCTGGCATCATCCACACAAAGACACAAAGTACTCACAGGCAGATTAAGCTTGATCGCATCCACTGGTCCATGAAAGGGCCAGGCAAACTGGTGCTTCCACAGGCCCTTTACCACCATCTTGAGCAGGTACTGCAGCTGATTGGTCTGGCGCTTTGGCCTGTTGGGATTGATGTACTCTGGGGGTGGGGGGTTGCCCATTGATGGGGCCTGCCCCTGGCTGCTGCTACTGCCCGACATCTGCGCTGCATCCAGGCCGTCCCCCATTCTAAAAGGGTTGGGCGTGGGCTCGGGCCCCAGAGTGGGAGCTGGAGCTGGAGCAGGGGCAGGGGTAGTGGTGTTGGCAGGACACCAGTTCAGTCTTGGCCCCGGCACAGACTCCACTGACAGAGCACCGCTGATCCCATTGCACTCCTCGCTGGACTCTCTGGAGAGAGAAAATAGCATACTGTCATTAGCATGTCTATAAACACATTATTTTGTCAGTGAAAACATTTTATTGTAATAATTTGTATCCAGTTTGAAAATAATCCATTAATCCATTTCTTACGATATACCAGAGACCAGTCTCAGTCTCTCTCTCTCAAAAAAAAAAAAAGGTACACCCCCAAATACAGTTGTGGTCAACAGCTTTACCACTATTATAAACTGGTGGACACGTTTTCTTAAACTGCAGTTAACCATAGTGACCTCTTCAGAAAGCACCAATTCAACATTCACACCGACTTCACGCAGCAAAGAGCCAGGTGAGGTGAGAAAGTAAACAAGGTGTGCACCATGACCACCATCGGACAACATATCACACAAAGTAGTTCTTTTCGAACAAGGGGAATGCTCGAAAAGTATGATAATACACTCTGATGTATCCTGATAGAATTTAATTTACTGCACAGTTTCTGCAGCTAAAGTTTGACATTTTAGTTAAGATACACTCTTGGATTAGGTTATACTGTCCCAAATTCCCCACACTTCCACTCACTTTACATTTTAATTCAAAAACACCAACAGCGATTTCCCAGTATGGGGAACTGTGTGCTACTGGGTGCTAGACAACAAATTGGACTTAGAAAGTAAAGTGATTCAACAGATCTGTACTGTATTCAGAAAAGCTCAGAGGTTGTTTAGGTTTGGTTCTAGCATGTGTTGGTGTGCTTTTAGTAGGTCTTTGTCTTCCCACTCTGTCTCAGGACCTGGGAGTGTTTAGGGATGTGGGTGGACAGGGGTGGAGGGTGTGGGGGAGTTAACGTCTTCTGGCAGATGGGGGGGGACTGACTGTGTGTTCTACTACACAATGCGCAGTCCTACATGATGTCCTCTCCTAGGCAGTAAGGGACATCACATTCAAGATACACACAAAGGCTGTTAAGACTACAACAATGTTCATTAGGTTGTGTATTCAAGCCTCCATTAGAAAACAATCTCGTACATTGAAATGCAACCCCAGAACAGTGCTTTAAAGATAAAACACACACAGCACTGTATAGATCTATGACTAATCTCATTCTTGATGAGTCACATTCTGAGAAGAGGGAAGAAGTTTTCACACCACATGATCGCTGCCTTGGCCTCCCGGAGGCACTCAAACGCAATGGAGAATCTGAGTAACTGACCAATATGATGAATGACAACACATGAAAAGAAAGAGTACCAGTCAAAAACAGATGGTACTTTTGTTGTTGGAAGCAAAAAGAGCTCACAAATAATACCAAAATAAACAAGCACAGAACCTGTCTAGGTCCAAGGCACAGTCCATGGCTAATACAGAAAAACGTTAAAGCTGGTTAATTGTATGAAGAAACTTAAATATTTCAACGCTTTGCTCAGTTCGCTTTTAAACAGATTAAATTAAATAATTTAGATTAACCATCCATTCAATTAGCTGTCAAAGAAACAACCTGGGCCATGACAAGGTTGTCATGAACAGGCATAACCCATTGCGAGCAGTGCAAACATAGTTTTAGCGAGATTTGGCTATGAACTAAACCAACTAGTTTGTTGATAAGTGCAATGGAAATTACAAGTAAAATGTATTGGAATGTAGCAGGTTCTCTTCCACCCCCTCCAGTATTATAGTCAACACAAGCTGTTGTGGGGGAAAGTTACCAGAGCAGAATCAATACCTCTCTGACACAGTTTCAGTGAGGGCTATTACATTACACTAAATTGTACAGGTGTTTGATATTGTGTCTACCCCCCTTTGTTTTAGAAATGGCACTAGACAGCTGCAGCTACATTCATTTCAGCTGGAGACATTTCCACTTAGGTGTTTCCCCCAGCCAACTAGTTGTTCAAGATATAGAAACTGTTACAGAGAAGGTAACTCAAAACATCTTGCCATGCATGTTATTTGCAGGAACACGTGGCTCTTCAAAGCACCTGCAAGTGAACCATGGGACCTAGTAGGAATGTGACAAATGACATGCAAAAAACTACTCTGGGTCAACACTAAAGAGAAGTGTTGTTTGTTTAGTGTAAGGCAACACAAAAATTACTGACCTAGCCAAACTAGACTGACAACATTTGGCCAAGTTATCAGGAAGTCTGTCAGAGGATGAACTTAGATAACCTGCTCTTATTGCCAACATGACAAGCTTGCAATCAGAACTGTAAAAAGGAAAGTTTTGTTTATTATTTCATCAATGTGTTTAAACCATTGTTATTTTTGATTAACATTAAATATTCCAATATCTTTTCAGTTATTATATGAAGATAAAAGCTTCACTTTACTAATGCTACATCCACATTGTGTTTTTTAAACAGCTATGCATGGATTTAATTTCCTGCCTATTAACAAAGCCTTTAATTAAGTTCTCTCCCCAAAATTTGTCTTTTTCTGCAATGAGGCAACAAAAAATGGAGGGTTGTATTCTTTCAGTTGCAGTCCCTCATTATTGCAATAGTTGTGTAGAAAATATGGGAAAATGCTGACTTAAGTGCACAAAGCTGGAGGGAAGATGTTGAAGGAAATGTTTTGGGCAACTGAATCAAAGCCTGCTGGGGACACAGAAGAAGCAGCTGCTCTGAAGTGAAACAGCATTTACCAGAAACACAAGCAGGTACAGTAAAGGTGGCTAGGGGCACCAGACAGACACATCTACAGCTTTAACAGCTCCGGAGCCAGCATTACAGGAAGTCTGCTACACGGACAAAGTAAAAAGAAATACCAATATAAGCCTAGTCCAGCTGGTCTCCAGTGCCGCATGGAGCAAAGTCTCATCGACATATACAGACACAAACACTGCCAGATGGTCCTCAACAACTCATTAACATTAGCGACAAGCACACTCACAGCAATAGTCACTGACATTACAGCACTGCAACAACGACAAGTAAACTTCTGGGAACACAGAGACCAAGGCAATAAATGAGGGAGCAAAAATGATCCCTGTAGGATTCAGGTATCTGTAGTACAAGCATATATCTAAAAAGAGGCAATACTTCCAAATGACTCACTGAGTTTCCACACGTCAGACTATCTTGTCGTGCAGCTGATAGTAGTTTGGCCTGTTTTGTGCCTCCTAAACCAGAATATTCTCTTCCACACGCATGCACAAACTCTCTGGTCCAACTCATCAAGTTTATGATTTGCATGTTCCTGTTGCATGCATGTTGTTTTTGTTTCTAATTGTGTGATATTTACCTGTATCCGTCTTTCATGCACAGAAAAAGAGAGGTTTTAGCTATCAAGTCACACATTTCAATCGCCTTGCGATATGGAACTTGGCTAAACTAGGCCTACTAGGTTAACATGACAGTTTTTTTTTTTTTTTTTTTCAAAGATACTCTTTAGTGAAATGTGTTGTGTATTTTGTTATACCGCACTGACACAAAACAAGGGATCACAGACAGAGTTTGAGGTAACAGGTAGTTGACCTCTTAACATAATCCATACATTGCAATGTAGACATGAATGTTATTTAGGCCCTTTCACCCAGTCCCAGCAAGGAAACAAGACTCAAGAGAAGAACTCAAGAGCTAAAAGCTTTTTCAATACAATTTTGTTTGCAATACCACTGCTTTTCAAAAAACATTAAAGACAATGCTAAATGATTACAATGCAGTGGTTTGGTTTGCAAACATGGACATGGGTGAAGTGGTTGTTGTAATATTTAAAAACGGAAGCTGCTGAGCCAATTTTTTTTCTGGTTCCCTTCATGTTTTACACCAACCTTGTTTGGTCCAAACTTTGACTTTTCAATTTGATCCAAACCAAAGTGACAGGCGTGTAACCTCTCGGACCACAGTCCGGACCAAACAGCCGAACCTTGGTCTGACGAAAAGAGGTGGTCTTGTTCTGGATCAAACTGAACAATGGTTTGGTTTGTTTCTAGTGTGAAAGCATTTTTTCACATGGTGAGATATTTTAGCAGCAACCAAATTAATATGTGCATTCATCTTTCTCCATTCTTTCAAACTGCAATAGAAGGCCACATATTGAATTTACAACATGCCGACATCAGACCAATCTATAAACCAAACAATTGCCAGTATAGGGAGATGCAGGTGATGGTGACAGGACAGATATGTCATGTATAGTTTTTTGCGCTTGCATAACTGCAATGTGAAACCAAAACTAACTGGATCCAATGTATACAATATAACATAACGGGAACCTTTGATTCTGCATTTCAGGTGTGAAAAGGCCCTTTGTAAGTAACACTGGAACTTACTAATTAAAGTAAAGTTTCAGTTTGTCTCTTTCTTTTTTTTTTAAATCACCATGGTAACTTATATTGGACACCTAACCTGCTCCGGAGCAGTTATGGAAAATAGAAAATGACATCACCAATAAAAGATCCCATGGAGAACCGTGTGGGGATTGTAAGACCAACTCTTTTTATATGAGAGACAGTTTCTCATCAGAGGGACTGTCTTATCTGTCAGCTTCTTGCCAGAAATGTCAAAAACATTCCATTGTGCTTTTGTATTCCAACATCATCCGACACCAGGGTGATTGAAGCACTTAAGTATTTTACTTGTAAGTATTAAAAGCGGTAAATTTGGCTTACTGTCATAAGGTATGTTTTTATATTTATTTTTTATTTGCTCCCAAGTCCGTTTGACACCGCTGGGGTTGCAGCAGAAAGAATAGGTATAAAATCAGCATACATGCTGTAAGAATACATTTAAGCAACACATTAATTTAATGGTATACTACTGACGGGACAGTGATATTATAAGCCTGTTAATGTACGCATTCACAGACCTCCTTCCTGTATTCAGCAGCTTTAGCCTTATTTGTATTTCTCTATTATAGTTTGCTTATCATTGGTAAAGTATGCTCTGCTGCCAGCACACTTGTCATGTTTGTGATCGGTCATATTCTGCAAACATCGCACCTTTTATGTTTAACACGCTCATTCGCCATATTCACACGGCGGCCATGTTCTGCTGACGTCATACTCAGGGTGGGAAGCCCGAATACTGTAACGGAAAGGATGTCATATTGCTGTGCTCCAGGTTGTAAGTCGCGTAAATGTAGGGAATCTGACAAATCATTATTATTTCATTGCTTCTCCATTGATCAGCAACTGAGAAGACAATGGATAGTGAAATTAAATTTCAGTATTTGAGCTTCCCACCCTGAGTGTGACATCAGAGGAACATGGCCGCCGTGTGAATATGGTGAATGGCTAGATTGGGAAACCCTGGGTTGACTTACCGAGTTGTTAACCACTGTCGTTTGACCGCTTAGCATGATCGCAGTTGTTATGCTTAGTGAAGCCACATAATACAAAGAAATCCTGGGTATGTAGTACTTGTTTCATAGTACAGGCCTCGGCTGTCCTGGTGTAAGAGCAATGTTGTCACGTGAGACTAATCAAGTCTGCAGAAGCCCCCAACAGAGGTCAATCAAGAGGTCCACTTCCTGTTGCTGCATGTCCTACATTGCTCTCAGCTCTGGAAAAAACAGCTGACCTTTGACCTGGACATATATCACTACAGCTGCTGTGGAATGTTTTCTGGGGAGGAAGTGGCTCTTGTTACTGGGGTGGGGGATGCACATATCACACCAGGAAATTTGGTCCTGTGTGCAGCATCACAGTGACTGTTACATGGAAGGGGGAGAAAAACATAATAGCAAGATGTCTGCATCCCCCACGAAAGTAAACTATTAATCATTCATGTATGGGGGTGGGGGTCAAATTCAGGGAAACGTGTAGGCCTGCAGATTCCACATGAGGCCCTCACTAAGTGTCAGAATGATGGCTTGTGTTTTGCTTGAAAGCAAAAGAATAAATAATTAATGGGACCACAGTGACAAGGCCAAGAACACCATTCCCTGCTTATTCACGCTTTCATAAAACCACCTCCAACCCTTCTCCAGGGAGCAGCTCAACTCTAATGTTACTATGTCTGCCAATACACAGCAATGTATCGATTCCATTGTTGGTCCATTTGCACTCATGTCTTTAATGTTTAGTTTTTTCCTGTAGATATTTTTTTATGAAATCAGATGAGTCCTGGGCTCCTTTTTTTGAAACTGCACTAAATGAGTGAAATCATTTATTTGCTAGGCTTTATAGCCAGTATGAGAACTGTCTTTCACTGACCGCCTCAGCCGCTTTTTCAACATGCTAACTGTCTGCCAGGAAGGGTCAACTAGTGCCAACAGTACCAATGGCCAGTACCAAAATGATGCGCAATGGTCAGCCACAGACACTAAATTACGACCCAGTGGCATCTGAAGGGCGACAGTTGACTCAGTGTGTCAAGACATGTTATGTTCTCCAATAATGCTGGTAAGCTGCCTAGAATTGTTTCATCTTTTTTGTGAACAATGGCAGGCCGAGCAGGAGCAGCAATTTTACCAATAGCAGCTTACCAATTCAATAGTAAACACCCATGAACTGTGCTGCTACATGAGTGTGGTTATAGACAAACACAAGAGAAGTAGAATTGGGGTCTACCAGTTACAACACACAGAACGATATGGACAGCTTTGTTTAGGCCTACATATGTCTTATGGGTATATAAACCAGAAGTGCTCAGATCTAACAAGATTAATTGTTTCCCATCATTCATTGGAAGGTCCAAACTTAAAGAAGTTCCCGTAGCATTGATTACAAGCACTTACTGTATGAGTCAGTGCATGAGCACATAAACTGACTCAAATAGACTAACCATGAGTCAGACACATTATAACAGGAAAAGGCAAGATTCATGCAAACTCTTTCAGGTTAAACTTCCAGCCAGCTGGTAGCAAGAATCAGTACATTTCTACTACTGTCAGACATACACACACACACAACCCCCTTCTTCCTCTGTAGTCCCCCTTCCCCCACACCCCCTCTTACCAGGAGTTAGGTTCATGGCGTCTGGATGAAATCTGGATAACATAGATTGTCGTGCCATGGGCCATGTAAAACTAGAGATAGTGCTAACCACATGATGGTCCCAAGAACCATTACTCCAGGGTGACTTTAATTCAACCGCATTCCCATAGCCATGTACTTTTATTAATATTTTGAATATGTATGATTGTAAAGACTAAAGTGACTGTTAAATATCTGAAAACTCTGTAGTAGAGTCTACCTCACAAGATAACATTACCTTTTCACAGAGACTGAATGTGCAATTTTTTCCAGAAGGGCGTCCAGTTTTTGAAAATCCAGCAAATCATTTGACTTGGCATGCATCTTGTAATCCATTTACGAACTCCACTAGACAGAAACAGAAACCAAAAATGGGCACAAAAGAATTACATAGAAGTTTGTTTTCCTTTTCTCTCATCCAAAACACAACAGGGATTTATTCTTCAGGCTCCAGTATGTATCCGAAAATCCCATAGAACACGATGAGTAATCCTTAGTGTAGTCCAAGGTTTGAGGGTGGCTGTTTTACAAAAAATGGCCCAGCCTGGAAACAGTGGATCCAGGCGTGGAGGAAAGGCTGTGGAAGCCTACAGCCGGCAGGCTGTTTAGCTGTGTGAACCGGTCCTCTCTCTACCCCATCCCCCTCTCAGCAGTACAACGGCCCAGTTGCCACAGGCTCTTCGCTCCATTGTGTGTCCTCTCCAGGGCCTCCCCAACATAAATGGACACAAGCCGCAAGTGAGAGGTACACAAGGAGGAAAAAGGGAGGCGAGAGAGGGGAGAGAGGGCTCCAATAAGATCCAGGAGGAGCACTTTATTCCTCTAGCTCGCTCTCTCACCCTCTCTCTAGAACAGGCAGACCAGCATGCAGTTACTCAACAGTAAAAATGGCTCTGCTGCTTCCTCATTCAGTGGAGCCTCAGCCCACACACCCCTCCCTCCCTCTCCTACGCGCTTGCTCATTCCACCCTTCCCCTCTTTCCCCATCAATAGCTTGAGGTCCTTGCTCTCTCCTCACTCACACACACACCTTTAACACCCCACCCCCTTCCTGTCTTTTCCTCCATCCATTTCATCATGCCCCTCCCCCACTCACTCTTCTTCCTCAGAATGATCTTGTATATGCCTTCCCCCACCAATTTAAGGGATCCCTTATCTAGCACTCCATCCTCTCCTCATATACCACTTCACTTGTGGCTGAACTACTCCAATACAAAGAAGTTGCACAACGTTTTTTATTTTTTATTTTGTTGAGTAGAACACATCTGATATTGGGCCAAATCAATAACATAAACTCGGCAGACCCAGAAACACCAGCGGTTCTAAAATCACAATTAATTCAAGCGGAGAACTCAATCAGGATTACCAAAATGACAGCTTGACCAATAAGGTCACATTTATTGGAAAAGCTGTCATTATTGCAGAACAGCACATTTAAAATTACACAAATTTGTCTATTTTGAAAACAAATGTTTCTGTGAAACTGAAGCTACACTAGGTTAAATAACGTGTGTTTAAAGGCAACTTGGCCCTTTAAGCAAATCATTTTGTACCTAATAACCAAAACGCCATACAGAAATATTGAACTCTGTAAATAAAAAGGTAATTAGTATGTGCACTGCTCAACCAACAACTTGCATGAAGGCAGAGGCTGCACATCGTCCAGCTCAAGACTGCAGGTAAACTAGTGTGAATAATCGTCATGCAGGGCATAACATACAGCAGCATAACGGTTAAACAGGGGACATGAAGGAAAAGTGATCACAGAGAGTGACAAAGAGTTTGACAGAAAGAGCGAGACCACCCACTGTGCCTTAGAGCAGCCTCCAGTAATGGCATTCTTGACTGTACAGGGACCACGCTGCACTGGTGCCAGGAAGTACGTAACTCTTAAATCTGATGAACTGGATTATTTCCAATATTAATCTGTAATGTTTTGCTGTCTAGATAAATTCAATGTTGGATATGACTGTGGCCATATGCTTTTAGTTTTCAATTATTTTATCAGTCATCTCTTTTTAAAAGATCTATGAACTAAAAATCAAGTTTTTAAATAAATACCAAGTAACATTTTTGTACCATAATTACCAAAATATGGAAGTGCGTGTAAATGCTGTCACATAATTCATGCCTATAAAAAGGGCCAAAAGGAACAGGGATCTCTCTGTGTGATGATGGTAGAATCAGGGAACATATGTAAGAATACTGCCTGCCAGGCAGGATTCACAACTCAAGATACAATCTCAAGAGACAGATGTGACATACAGAGACCTTGTTAACTCCACCAATCACCTAACACGCCTGACAATGCTTCCTCTTAACCGTGCTAAAGTAACATGGACACTTTTAACCTCTTGCTCACTACTCACCAAGAGAGAACATGAGGCAAGTAAAAGATGATGTCTGATGGTGGGATATTTCATGATTTTATGTAATTCTTTAAACCATAAAATATTGCATTTGAGTGTCTACAACAGTACATCAAATCAACCGCATTATGTCTATGTACCTAATATACACTACCAGAGGCAAACTCTTTGACCTCTCACCTATCAATCAATCTCAAGTCTCATTTGCATGCAATCAGGCACACACCCACAGTTTCAAAAAGTCAAAAGCCCAAGAGATCATGCGTGTAAAGAGCTACCCTGTGCAATGTATACTTGTCAGGTGACTGATGAGTGCAATGCACAATGCCTGTTTTCCCCGAATGAAACAAGCAGCAGCTCGTCTGTGCTGCAGCCACTGATGTGGTCCTCACAGACCCACTTCCCTGTCCACATGCCTTATGCACCATTCTTAACAATACAGCAGCTGCCAGAGTGACAAAGCTCCAACCTACAGCAATTCAGAGGAGGCCAAACCGATGGCCCTGTCACTGAGGGGGGGGGGGGGGGGCTGATAGCGGGAGGAAGAGGGAAAGCGAAGGAAAGGGTTGCAGAACTGGGGGTTGGGTCAGACAGAGAGGCAGCAATGCACACAGAGATGAAACTGCAAGAAAGTCTGAAGGCACTTCCATTAATCATCACAGCACCGGAGAAGCCGAAATCCACAGGGACGCAGAGTGGAGAAAACAGGGCAGAGCCAGGCAATTTGCCTACGTGACATGGTGTAGCATGTACTTGTGTATATTCAGTTATGTTTTTTTGGGGGGGGGGGGGGAGACAATAGAAAGACGAATTGTGGTGAAAGAGGTACTTATTAGTAATAATAACCAAAGCCTTTATTGTTATAAAGTTTTGTTATAGTTTAGTATTGAGGTCCTGCTGAAATTTGTTTTGAGATTTTCCAGGCTAAAAAGGCAGAATTACTGAAATTATGAATGTAAATACATTTTTAAACCTTGCAGCTACAATCTTAATGTGATCCGAACAGTATTAGGATAAAACTATGCAAACACTTAAGGGATATCCAACATTTGGGATAGCACTGTATAAGTAAATCTTCTGAAAAATGTAATTAAATTATGCTCAAATCCATCAGACAATGACTGAAATTGCCTGAAAGTCATTATATATAGCAGTCTATAGTCCTTAAAGCAACTATAAACAACATTTTTATAATAGCAATGCATCAAATGACAGTATGACAAAGTCTGAAGGTTCATCACTCAAAGCGATGAACCTACAGAGGAGTATCACCCAAATCTGCAGCTACTGTTTTGGTTCACTCAAAAACCCACTGTACTACCTGCTCGCCACCAGACTGACATAATTAGCAGATAATGTAGCTCCCTAACTGCTAAAGGTGTAAAATAGCTACTTTTGCCATTAAGTTCGCCATATCATCTTAAAAGGTGATGATATTTTAATGATTCTCAACATGTGAAGCAAATATATGAACATAATATTCAAATAGTCCTTTCACTGCCCAATCCATCATCTCCAATGCACAGGATGTTTATGTTTCTGGGCCTACCTCATGAGCGGGTTTGTTGGATCATTAACTAAAGAGTAAAACCCAGAGAATTTACACAGCACATTTATTCAGCTAATGTCTAAACTCTGCTTCACAAGACATGCTGTCTCATCCCATGCAGCCACAGTGGCAGTTGGATGGATGAAGCCAGGTCATATATTATATATTTAATATTTCAAGCTACTTTGAGATCATTCATAAAAACACAAATGGGAGTGACACCTATTGAGAATTTTGAGGATAAGATGAAATTGCTGCTTTTGGACAGTGAAAGCTTCAATAAATACCTTTCTCCAATTTTTGAAGTAGGGCAGAGTACTGTTTTGATTAAATGGACAATGTATGAAATATATTGTGAGGTGTGAAAGTTTGTGAGTTGTGACATTATTTAGGCAGGGTACAATTGGACTGTGACAATGTTATTGTTATTCAACAACATATATTATTTAAAAGGCCCTGCAAAACTCCCCATACATTCATGTGTAATATCAGATGCCTATACTTTTTTTCATAAATTTTGGATTTTTTTAATTAGACAGCCTATGTAGTGTATTTAATTTAAGAAACTGTTAAGAGTGCTGTTATTGGTCAGCCATATTATGGAATAGGGTATCGACCGATGAAAATGACAAGGGTGACAGACAAACAAAATGTTGATTTTAAAGTGACTATTAGGCATAAGCTTTCTATAAAAGTGACGAGGTACAGGAACCATTTATTGTCATTAGATTGGCTGATTCTAATTACATTAAAGACTTAATCAATATGGGCCTTGAAAGCAAATCATCATAATGGTATTAGTAATTAAATAAAAATATAGGTAATAGCTGAACAAGCAATATAAATTAATGGTCATCAGAAAACAATATCGTCTATTACATAGCAACGTGCCACAGTATGACAAAGACTAACTGTTTCCATGTGGCTTAAAAGAAACTCCATGCTCTATAATATTATTTTGCAACAGCAGCATGACACTCCTGCCAATGATTCAAGAGTGATAAATGAAGCACATACACTCACAGTATAATAGATTTTGTATGCTCGCTCATTTGTTCCCTGACCACACTCTCCTTTTCATTCAGAGGTCATCCACAACTAGGACAAGGATGGTGTTACCATGGCAACTAAACCAGAGAGAACAGAACTAAAAAAAAAGGAATTTTAAAAAATATGAAGGAAAAAAAAAATACTGGGGCGATAAAAGTATGTTTTTTAGCATAAGACATGAAAATGACCAAAATCATAGCTAGACCTAAGTCTGCAGATTAAGCAGCGTTTTCTTGGCTGGCAGTTTTTAGACACCATAAAATGTTCCAGGTAGTTTATCATTTCAAATGGAAAACCAACAATCATTACATTCTGGTATTTTGGGGGTATGTAGTAAATAGTTCAGCTCAATGAACTCCAACCCTACCTGGTATCTGCAAGCAGTTTGACCCAGTCGTCATTAACAAACATGGTCTAGTTGTTAAAGCAAGAACATTAATTTACACATATGTGATTAACAGCTCAGCCCTCTGAGCTTGTTTGATTTACTGCTTACTTGGTGACTGCATGCCCTTTCATTCAATTGTTTTTATTTATACACCTATGTCTTATATCTAACCAGTGACACACAAAACGGACCCATAGATTTAATTAATTTCCAATATATGCAAGTCTGGGTAACAGACTATTGTTAAATGTTGTTTAAGGAAGATGGCATAGATAACAACATAGGAAGACCTTGAAACTGCTTCAGTCTTTGTATACCTTTAGTACAAATATCCAAACAAGCATGTGACTGCAGGTAGGCTAGTGTATGTCATAAGAGAGATCTGTGTTGTTACACATTAGGCTTCCAACTTCTAAAGCGATGGTCAATGAGTAAAACCAACTCACACATTGCACGCCTCTAAAATCGAAGATTCCTCTTAGAAGGAAAACAGCAGGAACAGTATGCTAGGTAACGGGCCTCTGTATGAATAATCTGTTTGAAGACACCAATCGGCTGAATGCCATTGCTTTGTGTTTATAAAACCCAGCCATATTAGTCATATTAACACTACAGACTCAAACACATCTGTCTGGGATAGGGGCCATTAATAGATGGTGGATAAAACTATAACTTGCAAAGTAATGACTGCTGACGAGCGACCATCGTCGAGGAGCCAAGATCCTAACGTTAGGCCACAGGGCATAGATTATTGCCTGGGTTTCGTAATGGACGTCAGTGCTACCCATAGCAGAACCGAGGGCGTACGAAGATACAAACATTTTGTGTCCAAGATCATGGCAGCAAGCTTTCAAAATTGAACATTATAGTTATATTTTCTGTTAGCTGCTCCATTGACTGCATTCTCATCAAATAGCCTCAGTCTGAGTGTGCGCCATCATCACCGTGACGGCGTCACCGTCTCCCACAACACAAGATAGTCGACGAGCAAACTAGCGATAGATGTCCAACACGATGGTTGTAGCAGCATTTGTCCTGCTATTAGTAGCGCAATTGTGGCAAACAGTGGGTGAGACAAGCAAGGGATGTCAGATAGACACACAATGTAGGTGCGGTTATTGTGTCTTTTGATAGACAACTGCCAACTAGCTTTAGCTAGCAAGCTAGTTAGCCAGAGCAGGCCGCCGTGCAAGTGAACGGTCCCAGTGGGCGCCGGGCATCAGCGCTACCTCTTAAGCCTTTACACCGCTGTTACCGTGTCTCTTGCTGTTTACTCATTCGGTTTACTGAGACAACATGACTGGCACAATAATGTTTGAAACAACGGCGTTTACCTGGGTTTATCAGGTTGCCAGGGCGCGCGGGATCTTTCTCTCCGAGGATCCTGAACACCTCTCGTTGTGGATGACGTCACGCGTAGGTCTTTCGTTGAGGACGTAAAGAGCGTGTCACCGACTGCAACTTTAGCGGCAATTCAGAGGAGAAATAATATCTCTATAACAGGACAACTTGCTAAAGCATTTGAGTAAATCCATCAGGACGTTTAGGAACAAAGCTACAGTGGATAATGTAGGTCATATTACATTTTTTAACGTCCGACAGGAAACATATTGATCATACAACTGCAGAAAAGCAACATAATAGAATATGTCCTTAATGTTTTGTTATTCTGTCTTCAAACAAATTAAAACTGCTCTAGTTATTCTGAAAAGTGTCAGGTTCCACTGACCCATTTGCTTTAAACACCAATATCTGCACAGATATCCAGTAATGGAGTTCAAAAGATTTGGAAGATACAGTAAAAATTCGTTTGGTAAAACCACTGTATTGAAATATTTTATGTTTGACAGATTGATTTACAGTTGATTACTATCAACGCACTCATTCTACCGAGATAGTTGTAAGTTTGTTGATGTTTGATTTAGTTAATGGTCAATAGAAAGGGGTACGATAACATCCACTGTGGGATTCTTTGCATGTAATTGTTGCAAATCTTACTTTAAGTCAATGACATCTGCACCAAATTAATGGATCGCAGCGCCCCTCAGTGGACGACCATTGTTCAAAATGCTTTTATAATAGTCAGTTACGATCCAAAAGCAATCGTCAGATTTTTTGATCTCCAAATTTTATTTAATTAAGAAATAAAATTTAAAAAAGAATTGGAACAAAATGCCACATGGTTGTCTATTTTCAACTGTGATAAAATATTTAGTTCTGATAACCCAGGCGCATGCGTCGTGGCTTTTAAATGATTGGACGTTTCCTTGCTAGACACCCGGAAGTAGTGTGAAGGTCTGACGAAAGTTGGAGTTTAGATAACGTTGTAAACCCGGAGTCGATGTGAAAATGGGTGTTAAAATAGAGGTTTTTAGAGTAAGTAGCAAATATTTTAGAACAATATCCGTGGACAAGTAATATGTATTGGTCTTAATGTGTTAAATTGTATAAATCGGCCTAGGTCTCGTGGTTCGGTCACTGTCATTAGGCTAACGTTAACTATGGTCATGATATAACAGTCTTCTACTTTCACTCACTGTCTGGTCTTTTTTGTTTTCATTTTGAGCAGATGATGCTGTATCTGTCCTTTCCTGTAACCATGTTCTGGATCTCAAATCAAGCAGATTACTTTGAAGAATACATAGTTAAGAGAAAGGTCAGTAGTGCTGTTTATATTTTTGACCATACATAGTGATCCACACAGTGAGGCATCGTGTTCATGTAATAACAAATGTCTCTTTCTCTCAATTATGATTGCATCTTTTTGGTACCCAGAGGGAGATCTTCCCCCCTGACGAAGGAGAACATGTAAGTGTAATGCACAGAGCTCATGAAAAATAAAAGGGTAAAAAATGAATTAATTAAACCACAAAAATGTTTGGTACTGACTGCACACTCAATACTCACAACCACAAACAATTGTGATGGTGAGCCTATGCATAGTGTGACTGTATGTTCACCTTGCTATTCCAAGCATCTCATACTTTTTCAGCAAAAGGTCCATGCTATTTGCTCACTATATCATTCTGAAACAAACTAGATAGATGACAGTATAAAGCCACATAGATGTTACAAGAGCTCTTCCTTGATGCAGTTTGTTTCTTCATTTTAATATTTATGTATATTTAATATGTATTTATTTTCAGAGGAAAGAGTTGGAGGACTTCAAAGAGCGAATGCGTCTTCGAAAAGAGCAGCGACTATTAAAAGAGATTTCTATGAAATCCGAGAATTGAGGATTGTGCATTTGAAGAAATTAACTCAGCACCACCAATGGAGGATTATCTGGCAATGTTTTTTTTGGGCAAAAGACAACAGGCCAAACTTGGAAATCTCTGAGAAGTTAACACACCCCAAAGGTGTGCTGGGCATTTTCCAGGGATTAATTGCGCCTAACATGTGTTAATGTTTTGTGTAATTTACACGTCGGACACACAAGACTTTTCAAATGCCAGAATTATTTTTTTAATGCCTGTTCAGTTGAATTGATATGATTCCACTGTCATAAAATAATTATTTGAGTTATATATCCAGATGGATCTAATATAATTATCATGATTTATTTTGTGTGGTGAGGTGCCTATAAAATGTGTTCATCCCCTTAGATGTTTTCCATATTTGGTGTTTTACAACATTCTGTCACAGTGGATGTAATTAGGCATTTTTGACTCTGAGCAACAGAAAGAGCCTTTAGTTAATGTTATACAGTCTGGGTAGCCTTATGTTCTAGGCTTTTTTTTATTGTAAAATACATTTTCCCTGAAGTCAAAGTTAACTTAAAGTCTACAGCAGGTTTGTTTTCTCCAATTTACCTATTTCTGGTATGTCTGGATTATGGTGTACATCAAACATGGCTTTAGTATGATGACCAAAAGGTATATCTTGTTCTCACCAGACTATAGCCTCTTTCTATTTTGTTGTAGACACTTCCTCGCACCTTCTGGCTAACACTATCTACGATGTTCTGAATATATGTTAACAGTAGCTTAGTTACAGGAGTATAGTTACTTATTGCATTGCAGATGCATTGAATGTTGCTTAGTTTTCATGATTTTTGCACTTTGCAGATACAGGTATATTTAATCTAAACTCACTTGTCACCCTGGATACACACAGTTTACCAACATGTGACGTCCTAAAACAATTGGCTCCAACAGTGACGATTTAGTTGTTAGTTGTGTGATACTTTGACATTAAATAATGATTAATCTGTTTATCACTGTTTTAAAAGCCTCATTACATCCACTGTTTGTATAAAAAAGTTGAGGAGGTGGGGATTGATACTATATACACTGATTATGTGTATAGTTAATATGGTATGCTGTTTTTCATTAAAGTCGTTGTAGTATTTGTTTCACCTATTGTAAATGCATTGATTTTCCCATTGGATGTGGCTGTGTTTGGATACGAAGATATATCTCATGTGCCACTATGGCCACATATAGCCTTGTGACCAGAGGGTCAAAGTGAGTCAGCTTCTGGGATGAAGCGAAATACGGATCATGATTTTCCCCATGTTTTAAAAGAGAAATTACCAGCACGTATGCAGAAAGTGCATGTGCATATACATGTAACACCCTATTTGGAAGTGGAATGATGGTGCTATATCATATCAAGCTAGAGTGCTATCGATTCTCCAGCTTTACCCATCTGTGAATTTGGCACTGAATGTCACTAAAATTGGAGTGCAAAAGCAACAGTTGCAAGGTAATTCTTGTTTTAAGATATAACACAGTTCACAAATAATGTTGAATATGACATATCAAACAAACTAAATAAATATATACACCATGACTCTCTTCAGACCAGCAAAGCCATATATGATCTCCCAAGTATGAATATGTCTGAGAGGGCTCTGCTTGGCTTGTCCAAACATGTCTTGGATGTATCCTGACAACCACCACCTAACAAACTGCTGAATTGCTCATGGTGATGAAGTGATGACATGTTTTTCCCAAGGCTCATGAGATAATACCCTCAAATATATTTAGCAATGAAAAGTAGCCAGTTGGATGTCTCAGTCTGTCTCCTGGGGCACTGGCAAGATAGAGTGTGTATTTCTTTCATGCAGCTGTTTCTTTTTCATAGCTGCCATTCATTTTGAATGTCAGATTCAAAATGTAGTACTATAATATTTTACGATGTGATAGGCTGGTAAATACTGTTCCTCCTGTGATAAATGATGGAAGTAGTAGAAGCCAAGTGATGATATTTTACTTAATCCACCCACAAAAAACTACTATAGCCTTCTAGTTACAGTGAATCTTTAGATAAGTCTAGGAATCGATTGGCTTTGTTTAAGACTAAAATTAGAATTAATGTAGTTTAACGGACATTTCCCACATGACACTGTCAGTGGCTGGTGGATGTTCACGTATTATAAAGACAATGTTCCGTCCTGGACTGTATGGTTGCAACACACTATTGTGAAAAGCGTACGAGGCGTGTTCTTGCAATAGTAGTATCAGTCAAAAGGGGGCAATATTTTGCTGCCGAAAGCTGTGCTCTTGAACCATGACTTGGACCATACAGGCTTTAACAACAAGGAAGTGACCGACTAGCAGACTCCTGTGAAGATGGCACCGAGTGGGCTGAAAGCGGTGGTAGGAGAAAGTAAGTGACACATTCGTTGTAACATTGTCCTCTTTCAGAAGTTTATTACAACTAAAAGACCCAAGTAGTTCATGCGAACTTTTCTCGCAGTAACTTGTAACACAAAACACTGCTGGGGACGTTTGACCACCAAATGTTTCTTCCTGTTCCTGTTCCAAATAAAACGCTAACATTGCCAGCGGAAGTAATGTTATCGCTAACCAAGTAATGGATAAAAAATTGTATTGATTTGTTGGTAACAATATTTTCTGAGGGGATATGGTGGTGTGTTGTGACATTTGGCAGAAATAAAAAGAGGAAATATCGCGGCGTTAGTGACAGTTCAAGTTATAGGCTAATGTTAGCTAGCTAACCTAATAGGAAGTTCGGCAAAGTCGCTTTAGATAAAGATTTATACTGTAAGTGATCACAGCATCATGCTTTTAATGTAACTGATATTTTAATATTAACTTAGGTGTCTTCTTTCGTTTGACAAAGAATTAGGCCATTAATTCAATAACGGCATAGAATGAATTGTGCTTTTATGTTATTTATTTGAGGTTAGGTATAATAATGATAAATTAACACATAAATTCATACATTTCTACAAATTCAAAAAGTGTTGTGCAATGGTAATGTTTATTTAACAGTATTTATGTTTTTGTTGAATAACATTTTAAGTATTATAATTAAGTGGTTCAGTTATTCTAAACAACTTATAACGTTAAAGGTACATTTATTTGAACACTGATACAACCTTTTCAATATGTCAAGTGTTAGAAGATGTCTGCAATTGTAAGTTTTGTTCTGGCATAGAGTAGGAGTGTAATGTGAACACACCTGCCACCCAGAATTGCTGAAATCCTCAGGTGTGTATTTGTAATACAAGTAACCCTGACCGTGCCCAGGATTCAGAGATCACACCAACAATGACGTGCTATTGGCTTGTATTAGGCCTGTAACCTACATATCTCCATAATTTCTTTGAAATTGCCACTAAATTGTATATGAAAAGCGTGTTTGTAGGGCGGGGCTTAGGGGATATGCAAAAGTGGCTAAAATGGTGATATGTGGACAGGTCTTATGGGCATGATCTGATGCTTGAAAACATAGTTGTCCATGCAAGTTGAGTTTTTGCATTTTTAAAAGTATCCAATACATATTCTAAGATTAAGATGGCTAAAATTGCTTGATGGCCTTTATTGCTGCTTTATTGTGGAGAACCTCAGTTACAAATAATCATCTTTTCCAGTTCCCACTATGAAAATAGAATAGGTTGAGCATTGCAAAACAAGACATTTGTCAGTGAGGAATTTTCGTACACTGTAATCTCAACACTGTAATTAAAGGAAGTTGCACCCAACCAAGTTGGTAAATATATGGGTTTGTTTCAAGAAAGTTCCTGGTTCCCGATATATAGAGTTATACACACAAACACACACAACTGACGTTAACTATTGCATTATGTTTATACATAAAATGTCACAATATTTCAAGTTGACATTTCACTTGCCCTTGTGTCTGCTTACAGTGTTTAAACTGTAGGCATCAAGAAACCATTTAATTAAGCCAGACATGTATTCTTTTACTCTTTAGCTGCTAAATGCAACATTTTGTCATATTTGATAAAGAGGAATTTTGTCAGGAATTTCTGTAGTGCAGTAATTGCTGAATTTCCAACACTTGTTATCTGTTAAAACATATTTTTGTGCAGTGCAAGAAATGTTTCCTTAGAATTGATAGGTCTGTAATCATATATGAATCTTTTTCTTCTCTTCTACAGAAATCCTCAATGGGGTCATAAAGAGTGTGAAGAAAGATGGAGAATGGAAGGTAACAGTTGCCAAATAACATTTAAGAAATTCTCTGACTGTTGCACTGATTTATAAACCCTGTTTCTCTTGTGTTTCTTTAGGTTCTTATTGTGGATCACATGAGCATGCGAATTCTGTCCTCTTGCTGCAAGATGTCTGACATTTTGGCAGAGGGAGTGACCAGTGAGTATGCAGATAATTAATGATCTTGCATCCAATGGATCAGTTGTATACATAAGGGATCAAACTTATAAACAGTTAACAGTACACTTCTAAGTGTAAAGTGTACCGGAACCTTTGCCAGCCTCTTTAAACTGTCGTCATAGAGCAATTTGATGATATTTACATTGTATTCTTAGTGCAGGGTTTTGGTAGTTCATGAGAAATGTAGAAAGTGTTGACTGATTATGGTAAAAGTTTAAGACATGCAGTCCATACAAAGCCAATTCACACAATTGAATTGAAAAAAGAAATCTGAATTTGCACTCATGAAAGTGCCACCAGCCATATTAAAGTAAGAGTCAAATGTGTGAATTTCCCGTGGAAGATTGCTGTTGTGTGTCCTAGGAGTTCCACACACACTCATAACTTATGCCAGCATTCTCTTTTGTGCAATTGTGATCTGCCAGCTTGTACATTATATTACTGTATTTCACTTTACATGTTGATTATTTGCAGTTGCATGCAATATTGATCCAGTCAATTGTTTAGATTGAAGTAAAACTCTTCCGTGTTCCCTTTTCAGTTGTGGAGGACATCAACAAACGAAGGGAGCCCATCTCTAGTTTGGAGGCAATTTATTTGATTTCACCTGTGGAGAAGGTTAGCTGCTCCGTCTATAATGTTAAGATCTTCTGTGCTCATTCTGATTTTTCTCATTCTTAATCTTTAATTTGTTTTCAATTACAGTCCGTTCATGCGCTCATTAACGACTTCAAAGACTCTGCCTTTACTTACAAAGCAGCACACATCTTCTTCACTGACAGTAAGTGTGTGTGTGTGTGTGTGTGTGTGTGTATGTGTGTGT